>OX463842.1:10663859-10831089 GCA_949825065.1 Odontocerum albicorne | reverse complement strand
GTCGAAATTTCCAGAACGAAAACGTTGGAACCAAAAACGCACTGTGTTTTCTTTTGCGGTACCGTCGCCATACACATCATTAATCTTTCGAGCCGTTTCTGCAGCACTGGTGCCACGGTGGAACTCGTACTCGTAAATAACGCGATATTTCAAGTTTTCCATTTTGTAAACTGAGTGATTGCAAAGAAAAAAAAACAATTGAGGAAAAAACAAATGAATTATAATTTTCGAAACACAAATACTTGAGTAAATAGCTGTATAAATTTTAATTTGGAATTCCTAACCAAAGAGAAGATATTTGAGATCAAAGTTGCTAGTACGGCAAAACGCCAATTTCATATGTAAGGACCTAATATTATGGTTAAAAAACTTTTTTTATACTTTCATATAAATACATATTTTTCCAGTTTAAGAGATAAAAGATAATCAATTTATTTGTGTGTAAACAGAAATAAGCCCAATATATTTTTAACAGTTTAATAATACGAAATAAAAATTAAATTTAATAAATAAAGATCATATTGTCAAAATGACATCTACGTGAAATTAAATAGATACCTCTCTTCCAACTCAGGAGTTGTGAGTTCGATTTCTGTTGGTACCCATTTTTTTAAAAGGGTTTCAGTTTGGGTTTTCAAAAGAAAAAAATATAAAAAAGGAATTTCACATGTAGGAAAAAAGAGAATAATAAATTATAAAAGTCAAAATTGTTCAAAAATTTTTAAGGGAATATATTTAAATAAAACCATCATCGATTATTCTCAAATAGATTCCCTGTTTACTAGCGCTGCGGACCCTAATTTTTTTCACTGGCGTCCCCTTGGCACCTGGATAAATTGCTACGGATCTCTAAATGAAACAAATTCACTATGCAATTTTTTTATTTCTTAAGTTTAAAAAATATACATACACTTATATACGTGTACACACGTTTTTTATATTACTTAAACTTAAATAATGTACACAATAAATTTATATCGATTTAATGCGAAAGATGATGCTATTTTTTATTTAAGTAATCATTGATGTCGGGGCAATATTTGATTTTTTAATCTTTAGATCTGACTTCAGTTGCAGCCGGTTTCCATATTTATTTTTTATATAGGGTAGAGGGTGTAAAATCCTTATTGTTATAAACAAGTGGTCGAAAAAGGCATTGATACTTTTAAAGCTGCGTCTGTTGTATATCGGGATATTCTCTTCTTGAAATATGACAAAAGTAGGAGAAAGTTATGTCACTGACCCCCTGAAATACCCTCACGGACCCCGGGGGTCTGCTTGCTCAAGTTTGAGATCTGCTGTACTACTGTGTTAGCAATCTGTCGCAGCTGGAATATACACAATTTTTCGCTACGTCATATTTATATAGATTTAGTTGTCATTTTTATGTATCATAGATTTAGTTGTCATTTTTTTGTATCATAGATTTAGTTGTCATTTTTATATAGATTTAGTAACGCGTGATAAAGTGTTATATATATGGTCCATTTTACTTTATGTTGATGAAATATGGACCATAAAGACGAGAATACTAAATAAACTGGAAACATATGAAATGTGGATTTATTGGAAAATGCTCAGAATTTCATATATTAAGACAAGAAAAATGCTACTTCCTGAAATTAATATTGATGGGCAAAATTGAATATCGACGCGAAATTGGCAGAAGGCTCCTGTATTGATTATACAACATTCGCGAATGAACATGTATTATGATATTTTCTCAAGAGTGATCGAGCACGTCAAGAGAACCGGACACTGCACAGAACTTTTATTTTTTCCTCTCTGTTTTTAAGGATTTGAATATGACATGAGTTTAGGAAAAATTTGAACAGGTGACTATTTCGTATAACGTTTAATTTAGTGACATCTCCACTTAGTCTAGTAGGAGGGTATCCATCAAGATATTACTCCATTTTGACATTTTGTTAATGTGTTGATCCATCCATTGTTAAAAATTAAATTTACCTTGGAGTTGAGCCAACGTCTTATTATACTTCAGGCGATATGTATGCATTTAGAAAAATGGAACCGCATACCTATGCGATGTAATATTTTATATGATGGTCCGATTCATTTAACGAACGGACCAAAAAATATATTTAGAGACCGACAATATCATTGTTTTTATTTTACTTACGAGTACATACTCGTATATATTATAGATAAGACCCAATTATATTGTTTAATGTATTAGTTTTCCATTGTAGATGTTGTAAAACCAAGTCAGTTAATTGGTATCTAGTAATATTTTTCAACCAACCAGAAAAATGTTAAAAGATATTCTGAAAGAAGGAAACGTAGAAAGTCTGAGAAATCGTAGAAGTTGTATGGATATAAAAGAGGCTAAGGACGTTTGACGAGATAGGAAAATCTGGCGCTCTATCCTCTGCCTACATACCAACACGCCATTTCCCGACAGAGAAATGGCGTGTTGGTATGTACACACATGTAGGTAAAATTTAGTTATTAATTATTGTATTTTTTAGTTGTAACGTATTTATTTATGATATCCAAACACATTTTTTATATATTTAGATATGAATTTATTCTGTTATGCATGCCTCGTTTTGTTCCACAACTTTAAGCAATTTTTCAGGTAACTATTATATAAAATTCCAACATCTCAGAACTTCGCATTTTATTTGGCGAAGATCTGCTAAGGTGATGAAAACTGTAGGCCTCCAGGGAAGTGAAGTTCTTAACCTTAAAGGATTTCTGAAGTAACCGGAATAAGTTGTATTTGGAGGGTGCTAGTTCTGGCGAATACGGTAGATGGCTTTAGGTTTAGTGCAGTGGATTGAGTAGTGTTCGTATAACATCATAAACTTTGACAAGACTTCCCAAAAAGGGTTATTTTCAAGTACTTCCTAAAGCTGTACACGCCACCCATATCTCTTATACTAAGAGGTAGACCATTCCACGCCACAGGACCAGCAACAGCAAAAGGTCTATTATAATATTCCTCCCTTTTGAATCGATTTGGAACAATCAATTTATTATATGAAATCAGGCATCTTGGCAATATTTCCTAACACACAAATAACCTTTTTTAGAAGTTCCGATATGTGATAGTAACGTTTTTTAGAATAGTAACGTTTTATATTTTATAGTAACGTTTTTTAAACTAAGATAAATTGAAATCAATTGAAGTTTTGAAAGTTGACAAATATAAAAACATTGTTACATACATACCTTCAAGAAAAAAGTGTGCTATAATACAATAAAAAAAAATTAGGTTTTGCATTAGTTACTCGGTGAAAATGTATTACTCGTAACACTTAGAAATCCAAACTGAGTGATTGAGCGTGGCCGACAAATTGCTAATGCGAAAATAATCTTCGAACACAAAATGATAAAACTTTTTATGGGATATTTCTCAACTACGGAAATATTACGCATCGGAGTGAAACCGCGGCGAGTGCGTCGAAAGAAACTGACTTGTGATGAATACGAGTACATGGCATATCTTGAGTGATGTCAAAAAATAACATATGTTTATTTTAATAATGTTAAAAAAATCTACCTGTGTTTTATAAACTAGGCCCCTTGGATTTATACTACATTATTATTCTTAGAACAAATAAATTTAAAACCCTTAGAGCTGTTGCATGCCCTTTGGCATTTAATAGTCTGCCTCTAAGAGTTAGAAATATGGGTGGCATGTTCAGCTTTAGGAAATACTAAAAGACGACCTTTTCTGGGAAGTCTTTTTATTTAAACTTTTGAAAACTATACTCCTTTTACTATCACATATTAAAATATCGACAAAGGTTTCTTTGTAGTTAGTCTTGCCTTGGTAAGTTTTCTGCGGTTTTCTTACTAAATATGTTTTATCTATAATATATAGATGAGTGGAAGTACTTTATCTAATGGTCGCAGCCATCACCTTCCTATCTTAATGCTCACCTTATACATGAAATATTTATTTGTAATCTGTCAATAATATTAAATTCGAATCGTGAGTCAGAGAACCCTTAAGAAGAGTAAGCTCTCTAAACGGCGATGTATAAGTTGTCATTTTAGTATTAATCGATCATCGACCGTTGCTGGCCGTCGTAGTCAAAGATCCTCTTGTCATTCCCACATATATTCAATGGGAAAGTGAAGCTGTGCCGTGAAGTTTTGTTTTTTTGAGTGAGTTGTTGCACTCACCAAACTCACCAGCCACACCGCTGTACTGGATCCGATGGCACACCAAAGTGAGACAATCGGAGCACACCGGCATGTTTTATTTCTCTTTTTGAAAGAATAGAAATGACCAAAGTCATAGGTATCCTCAAACCCCCGAATACTTGGCGGAAAAAATACCTGTGTCATTTGAGGGGAGTAGCACAGCACGGGGCTCGAACCAACGACCTTCCTCGCGGAAGTCCAGAGCCATTACCGCGCGGCCATACACCTCTGATTATTATTAATAGCTCTTGTATATTGGCTTAAAGTCGTGTCACACTTTTTTCAATTTAAATGTGTAAATAGCAATTCGCTAATGCCAGTTGCACGTTATGATTTATCAATCGTGAAAATACAACAATTGGGGTACTTCATGTCAAGTTTTTGGTGAATATTTTAAAAATATATGTTGTTGAATTCAGGAGGGCCATTCTCAGGCATTTCTTTAATTTTAGGATTTGACTAACTTAGAAGACTGGTTATTAAATTTTGATTTTGTCTTATTTATTATTTTTATAATTAAATTATCTTTGTATTTTCATCGATAACGTTTGATTTTTCCTTTTCTTTCAGTTATTTATTACATGTTAGTGATTTTATGTTCTGATTTGAGGTGATTTTTTTTTAACCTTTTTGATATTATGTTTAATTTAGTAAATGTTGCTGTGGTTTGTAAAACACACTTAAATCTCATGTAAGCAAACTTACACTCAAGAAATTCACATATAAACACACTTAAATAGGTCAATAAATCAGGTGTGTCAACTTTCAGCAAATAAAATGTCGTCTAATTTATTGCTATTTTTCGTAAATCTGGGGTTGGGTGTTGATTTATGTGTTTGTAAATTTTTGTACATATTTATTGATTTAATAAATTTATTAACTACTTATGTACTAGGCGTATCCAGAAAGTAAGTGTACTGAGGCTCTCACGACCGGATGGATTTTATTTTCGACATGTTGGCTACACTTCCGTGTAGCCTGACCCTTCCCCTCCGCAACGAGACCGGTTCGAGGTCAGTACGTTGAGAAGTGTTGACGCGACAACACGTTTCGTGAAAAATGTCAACCCCATCTCCCGCCAAGTGCGAAATAAATAATGCCGGGCAAGAGGCCGGACAGTTTTTGAGGCGCTGCAAACTCCATGGAGATGAATTTCTCCGCTCCATCGTTACTGGAGATGAAACTTGGGTTGCACACTACACGCCTGAAACCAAAAGGCAGTCTCAACAGTGGCATCACATCTCTTCACCCTCCGCCAAAAAGTTCAAAACCACAATTTCAGCCAAGAAAATCATGGCATCCGTGTTTTGGGACTGTCAAGGCATAATTTTAATTGAATATATGCCTCAAGGGGAGACCATCAACTCTGCAAGATACTGTGAGACCCTAAAAAAATTGCGGAGGGAGATTCAAAACAAGAGGAGAGGCATGCTGACAAAGGGAGTCTGCCTGCTGCACGACAATGCCAGACCACACACGGCCAACGCGACGAAGGAACTGCTCGCCTCGTTTAAATGGGATGTCCTGAACCATCCCGCGCATTCCCCTGACATAGCACCTTCAGATTACTATCTCTTTAGCTCCCTGAAGCTGCACATGGGTGGAAAAAGGTTTTCAACCGACGAGGAGGTAAATGAGGAGGTGGAGAAGTGGACGGAGGGGTTGGTGGGAAACTACTTCGAGGAAGGCATCAAAAAGTTGATACCCCGCTTCACCACCTGCATTGAGAGGAATGGCGACTATGTCGAAAAATAGCTTACATATGTACTACGGTAACCACGTGATTTTTTTGTTTAAATAAAAAAAAATGTAACCTACAAAAATTCAGTACACTTACTTTCTGGATATGCCTCGTATTATCATTTAACTTATTTTGTATTACAATTTATATATACTATATACAAGGGTGTGAAATGAAAAATACCTGACGTCCTTGTGGCTGGGTTCGCCCTTCAATTGATGGGGTGACTCTCGATTGAGACGATGTTCTGAGATGAGTGCAGACCATTTGATAGCTTTTCTCTCAAATGTACGAGTATTTACTTATTCATTGTCTTAACATAAATAGAATAAGTACACAGAAGTTGATATCTGGTTTGACAACCCATTAACTAAAAGATTATTTTCTATGCAAAATAATAACACTTATGATTTTTTTATGGAATTTATCTCCGTTAACATGATACTCGTTTATCGGTTCCCCGTCACTTGACCGCACATTCTTGTAGCGATCACATACTCGTACATACGTGCACTCAGCACTTAGCAGTTAGGCCGCAATCCGATGCCAAGTCACGACATGGGAGTAGCTTAGGGCGTTCACATTGCGAATTCGAATCTCCCTATACAAAAAAGTATCACCGCTTTTCAACATTTTTTATTTGAAATATTCTTAAGCAATTTGCATGAATAATGAAATTGTAGAGTGAATCCAGCACTTATAATAACTGGGATTCTTGCTGAATAATGATCGATCAGTGGGACCAGTTTCACTATGTGGATATCATAATACGATGACCAAACAGCGGAGTTATATTCAACTGTTGTTCTAACCAGTGATATAAATTTGTAGAGAGCCCTTAGGGAAATTTTTAAAATTGTCCGCTTGGTTGATTTTTTTGTCGTTTGGGGTTTGTAGGTTAACTATTTGGTGAGTGTCAAGTCTCTCAGCCTCATTCTTATAGTGAGTATAAAGCATTGTTCTAAAATAATTGTTTTAAAACGCTGAGGCAAATATGATAGCAATTATTTTTTGAGATTATTCCAACTCTAGATGTATCGCTATTCTCTTAGATTATAAAGGGTCTTTCAAATTGAGCGGCTTTTTTAATTTTTTTTAAATTCTTGAATAAAACACACAATTTGCTTTGATTTCAAAAAACTTTTCATTGGTCATTGAAGTATAATGTATGATATTTAAACACAAAAAACAATATCCGGCAAATATCCACCTCTTACAGCTCCACAGATCTCACTCTTTTGTCAAATTTTTCGATGACATTTTGGCATAATTGCGATTCTAACTCACCAATAACGCGAATAATTTCGTCTTTCAGCTCAGGAATTGATTTAAAGTCATTCTTATAGACCTGGCTTTTCCCATAACCCCAGAGAAAATAGTCCAACGGTGTCAGATCACATGATCTTGGTGGCCAATTGACATCACCGTTTCCGGAGATTACAATACATAAAATAATTCTCAATTTGAACGCGTTGTTGTATTATATACGACTCCATTTACATAAATGTCATACATTACACTTCTCAAATGTCACAAGACCCAGGTAAGTTCGCGACGCCATCTGTATTTTATCCAAGAATTGAAAAAAAAACGCTCAATGTGAAAGACCTTTTATTTATTTAAAACTTATGATTTATTTGACTGACGTGTTTCATGTTGGATCTTAAATGTTACCTAAATTTATAGAAGTTGATATGCCTCAGATTGTTATAATTTTGAACTTTCCAATATTCGCATTTCAAGTTATTTTGGACACGTTGTTAATATTTTGTATATCCATCTTCAGTCAAACATCTATGAAAGATCGATTCCTATTATGTTTTATCTCTTATTTTCTTAATTCAGTGTCTTGAACCTGCAGAATTCTCGAGATGAGATCAGTTTTCTGCAATGATAACCTGAATCTTAAACTTCGACTTATTAAGGGCTATATATGTTATAATTTACTTTATGGTGTTAAAACTTGGGCTATGAAAACCACAATGCTAAATAAGCTGGAAAAAATCGAAATGTGGATTCATCTGAGAATCTTCAGAATTTATTGGTTTCATCGTATCTCAAACATCGAGGTGATGCGTCGAGCGGGCGTAGAACGAGAACTCTTAAATACCATAAAATTCCGAAAGATTGCCTAATTGTGTCATATATTGAGATGAGAAAAATACCAATTTCAAAAATTAATATTGATGGGCTAAATCGAGGATATACGCGGAATTGGCAGAAAGCGTCTGTTTGGTTTCGCAATATTCGCGAATGGACAGGTATTCAGAGAGTTGAGGAACTTTTACATGCCGCCAAAGACAGATATATTTTCTCAAAAGTGATTGCGAATGTCAGGGAGACCAGACACGGCTAACAAAGAAGAAGTGTCTTGAACACATCGTCTACAGTCTACAGTATTTATGAACAGTTTTGGTGATCATTTCTCTTCATATCATATTCTAAATAATGTTTTATATTTTCATAATCATTGTAAAATCTCTATGTGAGATGTTATATATCGAATAAATTTAACAACACGCCAGTCTTACAACACTGCTTTTAAGCATTCAGTATACAAAACTTGTATTTTAGTTAAGTTCCTTTGCAGTGTTCATAATCGTTGTAACATCTCTGTGTGAGATGTCACATATCGAGTGAATTTAACTAAATTAAACACGAATTATTTCCACGCCAGTCCTACAGCACTGCTTTTAAGCATTCAGTATACAAAACTTGTATTTTAGTTAAGTTCCTTTGCAGTGTTCAGAATCGTTTTAACATCTCTGTGTGAGATGTCACATATCGAGTGAATTTAACTAAATTAAAGACGAATTATTTCCACGCCAGTCTTACAGCACTGCTTTTAAGCATTCAGTATACAAAACTTGTATTTTAGTTAAGTTCCTTTTTTTAGTGTTCAGAATCGTTTTAACATCTCTGTGTGAGATGTCACATATCGAGTGAATTTAACTAAATTAAACACGAATTATTTCCACGCCAGTCCTACAGCACTGCTTTTAAGCATTCAGTATACAAAACTTGTATTTTAGTTAAGTTCCTTTTTTTAGTGTTCAGAATCGTTTTAACATCTCTGTGTGAGATGTCACATATCGAGTGAATTTAACTAAATTAAACACGAATTATTTCCACGCCAGTCCTACAGCACTGCTTTTAAGCATTCAGTATACAAAACTTGTATTTTAATACAGTTCCTGTATGCAGTGGCTCCGGTGGGCGAGTGACACAATATAATAGCGCAGTTGACAGCTGCTCTGGTGTTAAGATGTCGCTGAGCTACCGTCATCGGGTCAAGCGACTCAGTCTGGCCAAAAGGAAAACCGTCTGGTCTTGGCCCGCGGCCGAAATATTTCCCGAGGAACACTTCCTAAACACATTTAAGTATGATGAGATCACGAAATGCAATGATCTACGAAGCGGGCTCTATTTTAGAAAAGCTCGTAAATGTGTGGGAGACGATTATTAGCGAGAGATTGTTTAAAAGAGTCAACAACCGAACTTAAACTTGGTGGTTTGGTTGGCGTTGCTTTTGGGGGACATGTTGTCTCATAAGTAATAAAACGGTTTTTTTTCATTTTAGGTCAGCTAAGTCGTAAAGTGTTCAACGCCTTGTTGAAGAATATATAACAAACATACTCGATTATCTCGTTTAAACGGGTACCCTCTAACTTTGATGCTATACATTTCTCCAAGAGCTTTATAATTCTCATTGATGCCTTTCAACTTTTGAAGATGCATCGTTTTTTTCCTCCAACAGTCCCTTTCCTGACTCTCATAAAGTTATTCATATATTATAGAGTTAGAACATCTTTTGTCCAAATGCAATGTACCTATTTTGCTCCCATGGCATTCAATAGGGCGCCGAATCCAATAAAGGCAAAAAAGGACAAAAACATAGGCAGTCGATCGGAGCGTGGTTGTTTGTTATTGCGAAAGGAGTTTGAATAATTGGGCTTGCAGGAGTGACTTGAAGTAAAGTTTTGTGTGAACTCTTGAGTGTGGTGTGTTTTTGATGATTGTGTTCGGCACGTTATGGTATGAACTTTTTGGTCTCTCTGGAGTGATGAAGTGTGAGGGGTTTTATTCGCGTGCTATAGACATACATAATATACGAGTATGTAATTAAGGGTCAATTTTTATCAAGAGTATGCAACGGAGTATTGTATAATAAAAAAATCGGAAAGATATATAAATGAATTTTTCCATGTTATATGTCCTCAGTAAGATATAGACAAAAACCTAGTTTACTGAGGACACGACGAAATGAAAGGCAACACACCCAGATTTATTAAAATTGTGTGTCCACATTAAATTACCTGTTGTTTTTCCATAAATTATGTATTTATAAAATTTCTTGTGGTACATAAATAAATCAAATTAATTCATCAGTGGTATAATGTACGCTACAATAATATTTAATTAATTCATCAGTGGTATAATGTACGTTACAATAATATTTAATTAATTCATCAGTGGTATTGTATAATGTACGTTACAATAATATATAATTAATTCATCAGTGGTATAATGTACGTTACAATAATATTCAATTAATTCATCAGTGGTATAATGTACGTTACAATAATATTTAAAAAAATATTTATAAGTAGTGAGTGTTCTGCTCATTACGAAAGACAAATATTCCAAAAAATATTTAAAAAAAACACTTACATTGATTAAAACTAAGCAAAAAGATACAAGCACAATAAAACAATTTTAACAACACATATGATAAGAATGCAAGTAAACTTGTCAAAACTCTTCTAAAAAATAATAATATACATAATTATTAATACGATACGAGACCGCCTCGAAACGGGCTGTCCGCACCGTACCACACCGAGAATGTAATATATCCGAATACCATGCCAGACGTTATTTAACACATTACCATATATAGGATGTACTTGTATTGTATTAGTCTACCGAGTGATCGGCTTCCTGACGACCGAGTCTCGATGCGGGTTTATGTAGTCCGGTTTTTATGTCCATGCTAATCGATTAACTCTTAGATTGCTGGTTATTAGAATATGAAATGAAATTCATCTGCTTCTGGATTTACTTGTTGTACCTGCCGCTACACTATCTTATTCAAATATATTTATCTAAAATAATCGAAGTCTTTAATAGTTTTCTTATCTAAAGTAACCAGATTGGCTTGGACAGAGAGGATTGTGTATCGTAAGATAGTAATGGTAAGCCACTGCACATCTTTTACATAAAAATCAAAACATAAATAGACGTCCGTATCTGTGATTTAATAATTAGCTAGCTGACCAAACATTTTAAAATCCCGGGCTTTGGACTTATTTTTCGGCATTTAAATTAGAATTTATAGTTGTAATGGCGATTAATAGCTGTTTAAGATAATATCAACCAGCGCTCTTGAAGTGATATTTAATACCTTATTGGGATATATACTTGTATATAACAATATGATTTTAACTGGGTGAAAACATAAAAATACTTAAAAGAGAAAATGCTGGGAGACAAACATGGCTAACGGAATTATTTATAATTTAATATAAAGTATGTTGCATATTAGAAATGTTTTTCTTTAATATTGTATTGTTTTACACTTTCGTTGTATACAGTACAACCCAGTGGGCTTATTGCCATGTGGTGATCTCTTCTAACAAACCAGAAATATGATAAAAAGGCCTTAAGTAAACACACGACTGGAATCCTTTTTAAAAAAAATCTGGGTTCCAGCGGGATTTGAACCCGCAACCTACGGACTGGGAGACAGGCGTCTTACCAACTAGGCCATAGAGATCATCGGAGGAGGCTAAAAATATTGTTTTTATGAGTAAAAAATATAAAATAAAGCTTTACAGTTAAGTTATACAATAATTATTAAACTTCGTGCATTTTTGAAACAAATAAGAAAATACGTGTTTTCTTTGACTAGAAAATATCATTTTTTCCTTGTCTGGAAAATATTATTTTCTCCTTATCTGGAAAATATCATTTTTCCCTTGCCTGGAAAAGACGAAGAAATAAAATTGTGTGTGTGTGTGTGTATAATCTCAAACTCGTCGTAATACCGTTGAATAATTTTTATAACTTTGTGTTTTGGTAGTCGGGTGCTTGGACAAAATATTATTATTTTTTGGTTACAAGTTATTTTAGGGATTTTTTTATGTTTAAAGAATATTGGTAAACTCCGTAGTCTAAGAAGCTTGTCTCCCAGCCTGGGGGTTGTGAGTTCGATTCCCATTTCAACCCTGATTTAAAAAAAATAGTTTTTCAATCTGATTTTCACTTAATGCTTCTTTAACATATTTCTGTTTGGTTGGAAGAGACTGTAACTTGCCAATAAGCTCGCTAGGTTGTACTGTATACAACGAAAGTGTAACACAATACAATCTTTTCGAAAATATATCCCAACATTTCGAGATATTGTACTTTAAATATGAGATTTTTTTAACTTTCAAGTTTTTTGTCCTTTTAGATGGTAGGGAAAATATGGGTACTTTTGTTTACTGACAACATTGTTTATGTCAGCTAGACTCGGCTCCAAAGCTCTCTATACTGTATACACGCATGTCCGTGACCTAGATTAATAACACGTTTGACTTTCAACCCGAGAGTTGCGGGTTCATTGATGCTGCCAATATTAAAACCATATACCATATATGGTATACCTCGATTTTTTAAGTAAATCAAAATTTAACACCTTTGATAGTTCTTTATCCTTTTTTTAAATATGATTTTTCACATTGTTTTGCTATTCAATAAACAGCTTTGTCGAACTGAGGATGGATAAAAATAATAGTTAATTTACTTACTTATATATCTTCATACTTGGAATTTTAACACCTCAAAAACATATCACTATGCTATGTCATAATTGTAAAATGTTTTTTTTTTGTTTAAAGAGCCACGAAACAATATCACTAATTAAATAAAAAGAATGTAGAACAAATAATCAAAGCGTTTCATTTTGATTTTTCTAAAAACGTATGACATAACTCATTTCTAAACGTTTACCTCAAATATCAATTTTTCTAACTAAACAACTCATTCAAATCATTTTTATGATATATTTTTTCTTGTTCAAATCAAAGTGATATTAATTTATTTTCAGTGTCAAATTGATGCGTGTGATTTCCGCATGAATGGGTAGAAGTAATTTGATATGCAGATTATGCAACTTGAGGTGTTTATGCATCACCATAAACGAGTATTATGCACGTGCAATTTATCCAGCGATTTAACTGATTAATTATTGGAAATCATTACATTGGATTGAATTTTAATACATATTTATATACAATCAAGTCATTCTTTGACGAGATCCGAATACAATCAACTCTTAAAATACTGATGGAATGCAGCTAGATATTACGCGGTAGTACCTTCTAGCCAGTCTAGGGTCGCCTGGAACTCAACTCCTGGTCCGCTGACACCTCGAACTCTTCACCTTTGGTTCTTAGTAGGTGTCAATGCACGGACAACGGCCCCATCCCGGAAATTGCGTGAGCCCGTAGGCTACACTTGGCAGAGGGGCACAGAAACTAGTCATTTCTGCTTCTGTGTTTCTCTCAATTCTTCCAACTCCTATAAGTGACACTCAAAATATTTCTCCAGCCCTCCTGCTTCCACTTAACATCCACAAGTGCGCTTTTATCTGGGACCTAATATTGTACCTCAAAATACTGCGTGTTGGCATCAGGGCTCACAATATATTATATAACGTGTGTATCATATATTCCTGTTACATCTACTGCAGTGCGAAAGGCGATGGGAAACTATTGCATTATTTTCACCCAAGAAACCTACATGAATATTCTCAATGATTTACGGGTCACTTTCCTTGTATTATCCGTGACAGGCGAAGGAAAAGAGAAAATACTGAACAGAGGGCTTAAAAAACTTTTATGTACAATGTATGGTAATTCCAAAGATATTGTAAACGCTGCAATAAGCCCGATAAATTGATTGGCACTATTCGCGTACAAAAAGCGATGAAAGAATGGCAAGAGACAGTTGGAATATTTTTAACTGACGGTAAGGTGGAAAATATGAGAAACAGAAGAGCACGTATCACAAAATTATGCCGCGGTAAAAGTTGTATGCGTGGACAGAAAGGTGATGAGAACAGTCCTTTCTGCCTTTTAAATAGACATGTCTAGTATGTATGGAAATATAATACAATATAAGAACAAAAAATTCAACACTCGTCTCATTACATTGTTTTGAATTAAACTTTCGTTTAAATACTACATTCTGGTGTGCTTATTGTCATATGGCATTATCTTCCAATCAACCAAAAAGGTATTAAATTTTACGTAAAACCATATTCGTCAAAAAAATCTTAGTATCAACGGGAATGGGATACCCAACTCCCGAGTTAGAAGATATGTGTTTTATCAACTAGACAATGAAGGTTGTGTGTAAAACAATATTATTATTGAGAATTGACAGTTGCTGGATTCAATGTGCCCATGTTAGGAACGAGTGAAAGAGGAGAGGTGAGGCTAATATTATATACAGGCTAATGACCATGTTGATCGAGAAATAATTTAAGCATATCTATAGTATCTCACTTTGTGGAACGGTTTGGATTTTTTGGAAAGTAGAACATTCGTTTTACGACATTCAAATTTGATATATGTAAGAAATATGTACTTAATGATATATTCGTCTTAAGAATATGGTGTCTGGAATATAAAAAAGTTCTGTTTAATTCTTACTATTATATTTCGATCTTAAACACTTGGAAGGAACTACAATACAATCATATAACGGTCTGTCTGTACTGTACTGATACAAATACTGCCCAGGAACAAATTTTAACATACACACCTATTTTCTGTAACAGGAATAGTTTGGATAGGACATTTTTAATAAAATTCCAGGGGTACAAATTGACCTAGCTAATGTTTACAATTTGTGTGGGTGTGCAATACGACTTCGGGAACCTGATTCTAACTATATGAGAAGAATTAAAGTTATAGTGATCAAACTCTTTTCATATCTCAGCGTCTTTTTCTTTATCTTAAGTGCTTTATCTGTTTTTTGTGGAAAATATAGAAAATATTTCAGTATTGTTCAGTTCGATTCCATCACTATCCAAAGCTGTTGCGCGGGACTAAATAAGTCCCTATCCAACGCGATTTACACTAGAATATTGAAATCTTCTTTATTTATTATGAGCGTGATGTTCGCTTAACGACGAAGAAATAACTGATCAAAGAGAGCCCTTCTCCGGCGGTATTATACCTGAGTGTAAAAATAATAATATTAACTACGGAATTATGGTTCGGCGTCAGGGAAAAGGAAAATGACTTGCAACGCAGTAAATATAGTCATACAGTGGATTATACCTATAATTCAAAAAGCCCAGCAAATTACCATTACTTTTGCACTTCGAATGGAGCAAAATTATCCTTTGATATGGATTTAATGCTGTATGGATTATGATCGCAGTTTCATAAAATGTGATCTGCGGGTTGATCCAGATGGTCACAAAAATTACAACAGGACGAAGGGACACGGTTGAAGTTTAAACAATGCCATTAAAGCTCCCATGACCACATTGATATCGGGTAGTCTAATAGCTTGGATACACTCACGAGGGGATTTGGGAAGGTCCAGTGTCATGAGGGCCACCCATTGACATCGTACACGTCCAATCGATACAAGTTTATTTTTCAAACCATATTAGTATTGATGAAAATATGCTTAACAAGACATAAGCATTTGTAGTGCTCGTGATTAACGTATTTATCATTACATCTCATCGAAAATGGTTAGCGCCTCCTAGATAATGGATTTGCCCTCCGCTCAAGCAGAGATTGCCTTTTGGCGTTTCAAGTTCATCAATTTTCTTTTTTTCATGTCAATTTTACTGTCCGTGCCATCAGACCCTAGAACCTGCTACCAGCTGCTCTAAAACTTCTTGGTTTAATTTAAAGACCCTAGAACCTGCTACCAGCTGCTCTAAAACTTCTTGGTTTAATTTAAAGACCCTAGAACCTGCTACCAGCTGCTCTAAGACTTCTTGGTTTAATTTAAAGACCCTAGAACCTGCTACCAGCTGCTCTAAGACTTCTTGGTTTAATTTAAAGACCCTAGAACCTGCTACCAGCTGCTCTAAGACTTCTTGGTTTAATTTAAAGACCCTAGAACCTGCTACCAGCTGCTCTAAGACTTCTTGGTTTAATTTAAAGACCCTAGAACCTGCTACCAGCTGCTCTAAGACTCTTGGTTTAATTGAATAACGAGTATCATATATCTCTCTTCAATGTGAGCGTGTCTGATTATTCCCAATTTTATTATTTCCGTATTCCACCTCTTTCCAAGTCATTAGTGATACTAAATATTTTTTTTAATGTCTTTATTCTCTACTTTTGATATGCATTTTTTTCCTCTTTTACTCTATTTCGTCAATGTGAATATTTAAACGATACCATAGGGATGAATGTGAGAAGAGGCTGGGTTTGACTGGATGGAAGCGGAAGCAATATTTTACCATAGATTGAACTACATGCAGATCTACGATGACAAGGCTGCAACCAAGAGTCGAAAAAAATAGAAATACAATGATGATGTATAATAAAACAAATTTAAATTTGAGTTTTCTATTTTTATGCTTTCCACTTCGAAATAATCCTTCTACAAGGAAAGTTTAATAACACAAATTAAGGTTAACGAATGCCAAGGTTTTTTAATAATATAGTTTTATGAACCATTATTTTATTTCATGTAAAATGTTTTCAAGAGTTATTTTTTAAAGATTAATCGTTGTCACTATAACGTATGTACTCGTATAACTAAAATAATTAGCTCTTTTAATGATTTAAATGCAATTATATTTAGTTCATTTTTAACGAGATACAATAATAACAATGAAATAGCGTAAACGAGATATGATAATAATAATAAAATAGCGTAAACGAGATACAATAATTATAATAAAAAAGCGTAAACGAGATACAATAATAATACTAAAATAGCGTTAATGAGATACAATAATAATAATAATTAAGTAGCGTAAACGAGATACAATAATAATAATAAAATAGCGTAAACGAGTAGATGACTTGTATAACGCAGGTTCGTCAAATAATATCACCTTAAGAGTGCTGTGTTATGATTTTATCAAAACAGTAGCCCATAAATGCAACTAAATAAATTTGTATGGAATAAGGTCTGAAGGCAAGATATGCAAACCAGGGTGTCAATAATGAATAATTAGTATAATACTCGCGGAACTATTAGCATCAGCATTGCTTTTACTGATGTTTGGACTCACGTACATATCAATACTTTTCCTATCGTATAATACTTTTGTTGTAAACAATACAATAGTTTACAGTTCACCAGGTTGTAATATATACAATGAAAGCATAATATTATACAATACAAAGAAAATACGATGAAATTTGGGTACTATCTAAGGCAGGTATCCTTAAAAGAATCAGTGAATTAAATAATAATTTTCATCATTATTTAACCATCTTACAAACTAGATTACCTCAGTAACATAGTTGGCAAAATATTTAGGGTCGGAGGTTTGATTTTCGTTGGTACTCAAACTAAAAATATATTCTAAAAAGGGTTCCAGTTTGTTTTTTTTTTTTTTTTTTTTTTTTTTTTTTTTTTTTTTTTTTATTATTACACATGACAAGAAATATACACAATTTGAGAAAAGACAACAGGTAATTTGATTTGGACATATAATTTTAATGGATCTGGGTTTGTTGCCTTTCATTTGTCGTATCCCCAGTAAACTAGGCTTTTGCCTGTATCTCACTGAGGATATTTAGCATGAAAAAAATAAATCGATACTTCTTTCCGATTTTTGATAAAACAAAAAACCTTTACATGTAAGGTTTGTTTAAACACATGATTTTTGACTAGATGATTTTCAAGCAAATTGTTAAAAAAATGGACACGATTAACTAAGAATAATTAAAGGGAAAATTTTGACGTAGACCAATGAATAATTTACAGGACTATTTCGACGTAGAACTAAAATAACAAACATCACCATTTTGACGATGTTCAAGAGAGTTCGAAATTGCTTTTTGCAACGAAAAGTTTAACATATATATTTCTTCCACAATTTAGTTGAAATTAATTTTGTCGAAAACTAGGTTCATGTTAAATAATTCCGTATTGGTTACTTTAGGATTCGAGTATACTTATAAATATTGTATGCGTGTATAAATATTTCTATTTAATTTATTTGAAATATCGAATAAGCAAACCTTAATTCTGTATGAACAAAACATTAAGCATGTTTAATGAGTATTTCATGGTTAATATCACGTCTTGAAAAATTGTTTCATATAACATATGGGCGACATAATATTTCCTATATGAAAAATTGTTTCATATAGGAAATATTATGTCGCCCATACAGAGCGACATAATATTTCCTAAATTAGGACGGAACAGGTTAAAAATGTTGGTTTGGTCCTTAATGCTAACTAACGGACGTAAGTCGTATTTTTTTATTTTTCTGGGGTTTCTCGTTTTTTTTTTTAATATATTCTGGTATATCTCGATTTAGAATAATAGTTTTTATATTAAAATGATAATTTATTCACATATTTATCATTGAACATCGAATTTGATGTATTAATTATAACTGAAGTGTACATCATCATATTTATTAATTTAGAGATATATCAAAAGCAAAGTTTTCTAAAAAATCTGATTTATAATTAGTTTTAGATTTGTGAGATTAAATTCAAGTTTTGCACACCTGGGGTAGAATATTTGATATCACAATGTTTAAGTGAGTAAGAAATGATCGGATAAAGAATAACTAAAGTACCTGGCAGTAAATAATACACATCGGGCTTAAGAATGTCTCTGTCATTTATACACGTGTTCTGTCGCGATTACGACGCTCTACAAAGTCGAAGTCTCTTTCTTAAGCCCGATGTGTATTACTTATCGCCGGGTGTACTTGTAAGAGACGAATGTTATTAGTAGAATTAAGATAGGAATCTTGAGATGGTTTGGCCTTATTGAGAGAATGAGTTGTGAAAGACTTACGAAACAAGTACAATATATATGTCTGAAATTGATAAAGAACGGGGAAAGAGTAAAAAAAGATAGTTGGAAAAAAATAACAGAGGAACTGGTAAGTATGAAAATCTGAATAGTATGTGGATGAGGTATGAGCTGTGTTCATGGAAAAAAACTTGGCGCTCTGTCTTCTCTGTCTACGCCAAAAGAGACATGGCGGAATGGTATCTATGGATATTTAATTTATCGTTTTTCAATTTAATTGTAACAACAAACACGAAATTTTGTTTATCTCCTATAAAATGATTGTCATATAAAATATTTGAACATCTTATTTAATTCAAAATCATATAATTATATTTAAATATAGTGCGATGCTATTTTATTTTGAGAATTGTATGTATAAATATTTATTTACTAGAAATATTTTAAATTGAATTAAAAACAAATTCCTACCTTGTATCGCATTGTTTTTTTCTTATTCGGTTGTACGTTTAAAAATCACTTATCACTTTGTCTAGAAAAAAAATATATAAAACTTTTTGTCAATATAATAAGAAAGATTTGAAAAATACACAAATTAAACACAGTACAAATGTCAAAATAAATATTTTTCGAGAACCAAAGACAACAATAAACGCTCTTTGAAATGCGCGGGTCGGACAAACGGCGCCGACAGACTGCGCGCGTGTTGTCTGTGGTACTAAACTGCACAACTAACCATCGTCTGTAACCACCTCTTAGGTACGTACCGTGACGCTTTTCTTTTTTACGAGTTTGGTGGACAGATTATTATTATGCAAGGAGACTATGTTGGAAGCATCAGCTCGGTTCAGTGAATAGGATGTTTCCACTTGATTTTGTAGGGCTGAAATCATCGAATATAACTACCGTTTAATGCGGAATTGAAACGTGTTTTATGTAATTGTTTCACGACTCTTTTAATATTTAAACATTGATTGTATGCTATAAATAAATGTTTTGTTGTCATTTATGATGATTTCTCGAAATGCTCGGGTAAATACTGAATTATCGCTTTTTACTAAGGAAGTGTCAATACGGAAGAAATGATACACAACGGCGAAATATTAAAATTGTTACTAAATCCGGATACGTTCCTGAATCTGCGTCTACTATTCAAATATACAATAGAATGGAATATTTCAAAAAATTTAAAATAAGAACAATTCGCACATTTTTTTTACTTTAAGAATACAATCAGATGGAATGATTTTTAAAAATTTAAATAAAGAACAATTTGCAGTTAACATTTTACTTTAAGAATAAGGCATGCTTTAATGTGTTCAAAATAAAGAATATACATAACATATATATGGTAAATGAACATTTTTCTTGATAATTAAACTTCTTTTTATTTATATATGGGATACATTTTATATATTTTTTATTTGTGGATAAACGATTTTACATTTCCTAATGAATTTAGAAGAAGAATAATATATCATTATACATGTTTACAAAGAATCGGTTTAGTTTTTTAACCGAACAAATATGAGCCATGAAGATTTTTAATTTAGGGTGAAAACAGAATCAAGAAATGCGAATTAAAAAAAAAAAACAAAAAAGATAATTGAAAACAGAATTGTTATTAGTACAATCATACCAGCAGGGTGGGAAGAGAGAACAGAGCGCCGTATTTTCTTGACTCGACACACATCTTTAGCCTCTTTCACATCGCTATACCGTCTCATGGTGCATGGATGTGGAAGAGGCTCTACGATTTCTATGCTTTTCTACTTTTCGTTCTTTCAGAATGTAATTCACTTGATCCAACCATGCTTTCCTTGGTCTTCTTCTCATATGCCTTCTACTCACATCTGAACTGTATACGAGTATCTGTTTTGTTAGCCTTTCTTCAGTCATTCGTTCTATTTTTATTTTTTTTAACCTAGCAAGTTTATTGCTATTTGGCAATCTCATCCAACCAACCAGAAAAATGTTTTTATAGGCCCTAAGTGTTAACCAAACTGGAATCCTATTTAAAAATATCTGGGTTCCAGCGGGGATCGAACCCGCAACCTCCGGATCGGCAGACAAGTGTCTTACCACCAGGCCACGGAGGTCGTCTACATGCCCGAACCATCTTAACGTGCTCTTATTCATCTTATTTAACATATCGGTCTTAAGTTCACATACATCCCTTATCACTTCATTCCGTATTCCGTCATACATTGTCACTCCATGTATTCTTCTCAATGCACGCATCTCTACAGCATTTATTTACATTGCCTTTCATACTTTTCTATCACCGTTTCCATTATAGTTATTAGTAATTATCATTTAAGTATTACTAAAACAGAAATATTTTGACTATTTATTTGTATGGTACTCCTCAAAGCGGACATATTAAAGTGCGTGACCGGGAGACAACATTGTCTATGGCCTCGTTAATCGAGCTTTTAGGAAGAAGTCAAACCTCTTATCAACTAAGTCACGGTGGTCATCATAACAAAATCTCTATATTAAGACATCGTTATAGATCAACTCGCTCGGGCGGTACTGTACGTTCCAGAAAGGATTTGTTATTTATTTAGAGATAATTGCTATTGAACTATTTCTGAAACTGAGCACAATATTATGATACATTATGTTATATTTAAGTCATTCTCTTTATTGGTTTTAGTCGATAATAATGTTTTTTTTTGTCATTTTAAAGTATTTATTTTATAATTACAACTGTCGTACTATATTATTATTACATTACATTCAATGAATTGAAGACCTTTGCTTTTGGTTAATGTGTGTTTTTAGCAATAATTTAATATAATAGATTTTTTATTGTTGAAAGTGTCAAGTTGGATCAAAACCATGTGGTTTAATTAATTATCAGTAAAATAATGATGACATTTCATTTAACATTTTGTTTAGTTTTAAGCAGCACTCGAAGACAACGCTTTTTGGGATATCTTTTACAACAAAAGGTTGCCTACCCTAGAGCATGGGTCGGCAACCTTTTGTTGTAAGAGGGCCAAATATTTTACGTGGGGATAAGTGCGGTCCGTACTTGGGCCATATGTCATTACACTATATCAGATATGTAAATATGAAGCCGGAATTTGCTCATAGATGGCTCTAGTTGTCAATGTAGTGACTGTCAAACCGCTTCGATGGCGCCTTTTTCTTGTGTTTTCATTTGTAAAAGATTTTTAACTCACAATACAAGTTTAATACAACTACATATGTTTTCATAGCGTTACACATGTCTGTTTCTGTGCCTGAAAACTACGAATTGCGGACATCATTGATTTTCTGTTACCATTTGAAGAAAACTGCTGCAGAATCGCATCGAATGCTTGTCGAAGCTTACGGTGAGCATGTTCTTGGTAAATCATAGTGCTTTGAGTGGTTTAAAAGATTCATAAGTGGCGATTTTGACGTGAGAAACGAAGAACGTGGAAACCACCGAGAAAGTTTGAAGACGCCGAATTGCAAGCGTTGTTGGATGAGGATGCGCGCAAACGCAACAACAACTCGCGGATCAATTAAATGTGACACGAGAAGCCGTCTCCATACGTTTGAAAGCCATGGGAAAGATCCAGAAGGTGGGAAAATGGGTTCCACATGAACTGATTGAAAGACAGCAGGAAAACCGAAAAACCACTCTGCGAAATGCTGCTCGCCAGGTACAAAAGAAAATCATTTCTCCGTCGAATTGTCACTGGCGATGAAAAATGGGTATATTTCGAGAATCCTAAGCGTAAAAGATCATGGGTAACTCGAAGCAAACCAGCGACATTGCCTGCAAGGCCAAATCGCTATGGACGGAAGACAATTCTCTGTGTTTGGTGGGATCAGAAGGGTGTTATGAGCTGCTAAAACTTGACGAAACCGTTAATACTGAACGCTACCGACAACAAATGATGGATTTGAACCAAACATTGCTTGAAAAACAACCAGAATATCAAAAGAGGCAACACAAAGTAATTTTGCTTCATGATAATGCACCATCGCACACAGCAAAACTGGTCAAGGAAACGATTGAGGCGTTAAGTTGGCAAATACGAGTACTTTCGTATGCGACTTACTCACCAGACTTGGCTCCATCCGATTACTACTTATTTGAATCGATGGGACACGCACTTGCTGAGCAGCGCTTGACTTCTTACGAAAATGTACGAAAATGGCTCGATGATTGGTTTGCCTCAAAAGAGCAACAGTTTTTTTTGGCTTGACATCCACAAATTACCAGAGAGATGGGAAAATGTGTAGCCAGCGATGGGCAATACTTTGAATAAAATATTTTTTACCATTTTCATACAATATCCCGTTTCATATTTACAGACATATGTACCTTCAATATTTGTGTACAAATATTTTAGTTTTAAAAATAAAACGTTATATATTTTTACGGCATTTATTGTAGTTAATAAAACCACGGTAATTTTCTGGGTTATTCTTTTTTTTCCTTTCTTAAATATCGGTACTGTGATGCTAGTGCACCATTCTACTGGAGTCTCACCATGTGCTAATATTTTATTGAATAATTTCCTAATTTCCATAATTAGCTCCTCACGTGCATATTTCATCATTTCGTTGGAGATCGATATTAAACTTTTCTATCAGTTTTGGAGGTTTCTTTATGTGTTTTGGTTTCTCCATGATTATTTCCCCTATAACTAAGTGAAGAAGCAGAAGGCGCTTCTGGAGGTATTATGTGGACCGCATGGAGGATATAAGACTGGCAAGAATCGCTAAGACTGAAAACCCAAACAGCAGGAGATTGATTACCAAGAAGGCCGCCGAAAGGGTGGAAAGACAGCTGGACGTCATCATCCCAGGACAGCCCACCGTCACAAACAGGTCATACGACCTAAACCAAGAGGAAGAAGAAGAATAATAAAACCAATGAGATTTTTTGTGGCTGCATTTGACTTGCAAGTTTTTTTATATTAGCTTGCATTTTTGAAGTACAGACGCGTAGTAAGTAACGCGTTGCATTTAAATGTGAATCTGATAATCGAGAACAGTGTTTGTTTTTTCGGTAATTTAAAATTGAAAAAGTTTGCTCACAAATATAATATATGTACTACCAAACATAGTAATTATTTGCTGAGCAAACCTTTTTAACTCCTTGTATAATAATTTTCAGAAAGCAAACTCCTATAGAAATCCACCAAGTTAGTTTTTTCCTTAAAAACCATTTTAAGTGTGTATGATATTGTCCGTCACGTGCGTTGCGGCGAGAATCTTGCGGGCCGCACCTAAACGTCTCGCGGGCAGCGGGTTGCCAACCGCTGCCCGAGAGGATAAACCACGGGAGTCACATTTTACCCCAGAGTATAAACGACGTTGCATCATACAATTCATGTATGACGCATATGACGTTTATTCGCTAGGGTGCAAAGTGACTTACGTGGTTTATCCTCTAGGGTACAGATATATGAACACTGCATTACACCTTAATCCCAATGTGTTACAATCACATTACGAAGATTTACAAAGGTTCCTTCGTAGTTTGTTATTAATTGGTAAATATTCTGTGGTTTTCCTACCAAATACAATATATTTGAGGGTAGCGCAAGTCTATAACTGGAAATACAGTTATAGACTTGCGTATAACAGTTAAAGATATTATTTAATGGTGACAATATGTGAAATTTGTGTCTATTTCTCACATTCACTAATTAATTTACTTTTTAATGTGAAGTACGTCGTACTTTCTATTGTATTGTAAGTATATTATACTTTCTCAGGTTAAAGATAAATCTTAGACAAACATTTTGAAGACGCTGTCGTTGATTCAACTGTTTCATCGTATAATTCAAATAACAGACGTCAGCCAAGTTCAAAATAGAAACAACAGATATTACACGAGAATTTTTTTAATTTTTGTTCGCTGGAATCTTTGCAACACTTTAAGGCTGAAGAAGATCCTTCAGTTAATTTATTTGGCGAGAAAGTGTTGTTAAATAACACTCAAGTTTTTAACCGTTTTATTAAATGATATGACGAAGTTTTTTTATAATAAGCTATCCACCCAAATTAGGATGATTTATGCCACCAAATTAAAGTCACTATGCAATTATATGAGTAAATATAATAAAATTTATTTAAAAAAATGATAATTCTATACAATTTAAAGTTTCAACTGATAAAAAATTTAACTATCGATTTATGGGTGTATCGTACGTATGCGTCACCTAAAATATATGATTTATATGTAATTGCTGTGTACCTATTGTAATGAAATGTTCCTTATGCTAGCCTTCGCAATAGTTACTATAAAAAGTCGAACGGCCCATGCAAAAGAGGAGCGCGTGGTATACCTAGTATCTAGTAAGTCATGATGGCATACACAGACGAATAAAGGGACTTACGATGAGCGATGGGCTGCACTGATAGGCTGCACGAAAAATACACTCTAAGTTTCTAGAACGTCTACCGTGTTTTATTTACGACAAACTTCTTCCTGCTAAAGAGGAATCTATTCATCCTGCTACTTTTCACCGGAAAGGCAAGAAGTAAATCGAAATCTACGAGTATTGAGCGGCAGCCAACCACCGATTTTACAGTCTTTGTACCGGTGCTGTACAAGTGGAAAAGTTCCATAAAGAAAGAAGAAACGCAACATTCATTGGACGTGGTAAACAAAATCAAATCTGTCTCGCAAATGATAATCGTAAAATACAAGGTCTGTAGTTTCATCAACCAAACCACACTCGCAATCGACATTTTACGCAATACCCATTCTGTAAAGATGACTAGCCACCACGCAGTGGCCCGTCTGCAAACGACACATGACAGACACTTTCATCTGCATAAAGCCTCCTCGCTCTCAGGAGTCCAATATGGAATATATAATATTTTTGACCGAAATCTCTCCGGGTGAATTTCTTTATGGTTTAAAAAATATTGTTGATGGTTTTTTTGTTTTTATACATACCCATTGCTGCCCCTAGGATAGGCCCTGGTATAAAATGTATCACACAAGAGTAATTTTTGAATGATCTATTATACTAGGCCGATTGCAACAATTCAATTGAGGCCAATTTATGAGATTCTGTATAGGAATTATGTCACTGGTTACAATAACATTTCGAATCAAAGATCGCCTAAGTGGAATATTAAATTAAAGAACGCGCTGGTCATAAGGATTGCGCCAGTTTTCCAGACTGATTTGAGCGTAACACCATAAATACTTAATAAATTGATCGGGTTATTTCGATCTGTCTTTTAAAGTGACTAACCGAATGACATGGAATAAGCTTTCTCTGGGGAGTAGGTAGGCTGATGAATAGAGGCATTGAAAACACTTTTTAGTGCACTCTTTTTGAGATATGTTACATAATATAACCTAGGCACAAAAATCGACAAATGTAAATATTGGGTAAAAAATCACAGAATATGCGGAAGTCGAATGGTTTCATATGTTATATTTTGCATACTGTTTATGCCTTTCGTTTGTTAATATTTTACATTAATTACCCTAAGAAAGATGATAGTAATGTTTCTTTACAGAAAAATATCCACATGGTTAAAAAATAAATTAAAAAGACAATTATGAAGTATGACATTTAATTTTTTATTTTCACAAAATTTTGAAAATTGGGACATTCCTTTTTCTATCGATGACATCCATTGTTGGTTAGATGTCTGTCTTCTTATCTAAGAGTTGTGGGTTTGATTCCTATAGGAACCCAGTTCTTTTAAATATGTTTCTTATTAAGGCCTCTAAGCATATTCCTGTCTTTTGGAAGAGATTATTATTACCACGTGGTCATAAATCCGCCAAATTTTACAGTTTACAAGGCAACAGTAATACAATCCATTAAAGCGAAGTTTGTAACCAACCTTACATTTACATTTGCTTACTTTTTCTGGCGCCATTTAGTGATCAAATTTAACTCAAAGTTTGAATTTGATATGAATATTTTGCGATTAATAAAAAAACATCTTAATGAAAATTCTGAAAATAATATTTTTTTTAAATCGACTGTCTGATAAATAACGAAAACATTTTTATCACACGCAAAACGCTCGCTAAACTATCTAAGAAGAATATATTGCTCGTATAAAAAATCTCATATAAAATTATTTAATCAAGCATAATTATTTGTTGTAGTAAAATATGTGAAATAATCAAATCAGTACATATCGACTTGACAAATACGAGTATTGTGTTCAATTAATATTTTAATACTGCTTGAAATTAATAACAATTAATTAAAAGATACTGTGTTAGTTGTACGAGTAATATCCGTTTATAAAAATAATAATATATTATTTATCCAATTGAGTTCAAGGATCTGTGTTGGAATTTGTTGTATTAGATGAGTAATTGTTTGAAAATGAATTTATAAAGTATAATATTTCCTTAAATTTGTTACTTCAATATAAACCGATCCCTTTTATACATATAGGACACTTGCAATAGTTTAAAATACTTAATATTTTTTCTTACGACACTTCTGATGTTCGCACAATTCTTAAAACATCTATGACGTTTTGACGTCCCTCGCTCTGCGTACGCCGATTATTTTTTCCTCATTTTTTTCTATTAGTGCTTTTTAAGTAATATGTTATTTTTTACTATCTACCTTTTAGTCTTCTAAAAACGATAGGCCTTCCTTAATTGCGATTATTAGGTACAATAAAATATATTGAGGATTCAATACAATAAAATACACAAATATAATAAAACTTATTTAAAAAAATACAATTCTATACAATTGAAAGTTTCAAATGATTAAACTTCAAAAATTTAACTATCGATCTATGAGTGGTGTATCGTACGTATGCGTCACCTAAAATATATGATTTATATGTAATTGCTGTGTTCCCATTGTAATGAAATGTTCCTTATGCGTGGCCTTCGCAATAGTTACTATAAAAAGTCGAACGGCCCATGTAAAAGAGGAGCGCGTGGTATACCTAGTATCTAGTAAGCCATGACGGCATACATAGGCGAATAAAGGGACTTACGATGAGCGATGGGCTACACAGATAGGCTGCACGAAAAATGAGAAAAATACATTCTAAGTTTCTAGAACGTCTACTGTGTTACATTTTATTTACGACAAACTTCTTCCTGCTAAAGAGGAATCTCTTCATCCTGCTACTTTTCACCGGAAAGGCAAGAAGTATACCGAAATCTCCGAGTATTGAGTATTGAGCGGCAGTCATCCACCTATTTTACAGTCTTTGTACCGGTACTGTACAAGTGGAAAAGTTCCATAAAGAAAGAAGAAACTTCCTGTGTATTTTTATAACAGAATAACAAAGTTCATGAAGATGTAAGGTACATATTTTTTTGTTATTTTTATTTATTTAGTAGTTCTTTAAAAATAATAGATCCACTTATAGATTGATTTTTTAAATTTTGATGTTTAATCAGCTGAGGGTTAAAATTGTTTCTTATATTGACTCATATTGGCATAGTGATTTTAATTTGGTGGCACAAATCATCCCAGTTTGGGTGGATTGCCTATTAAAAAAAAACAATAATGAAAATTATGAAATTTGAAATACAATAAAACTGGCGCCATTTTTTTCGGTCAAGTTTCATTATCAAGAACTAAAGAACTAGATATAAGATTTTTTTTTATATCGTTCTTTATAATGTACGTTTCTAAGAAAATTCATTTTACCGTTGTGATGATAAGACAAATATGTACTTTGTATTAAAAAAATATTTCTGTGAAAATAATAATTTACTCCAAAATAGAAATATTTTATACGAAAATAGCTTTAAGTGGACTCAATTAAATGTCATATTGAAGATTGTATGTTTTCTTTCTTCGACATTTCTGCACTTAAAAAATCTTAATTGCCCCCATTTTCAGTTCAAAATCAAGTTAGATATTATTTTCTATAGCTCTTATTTGAACAATCCTATAAACATCTTACACTTTATAACATTACGAACTAGATCTATAATAATCTTCTCGATGTCTGGTTTACATAGATGACGTAAGAGAATTTCGCCTATTGAATTGCATATTTTAAAACGTTGTTTAATAATATTTTAACTCAATTATACTTGTATTCAGGGCTGTGGAGTCGGAGTCGGAGTCGGAGCCGGAGTCGTGGAGTCGGAACATTTTAGCCGGAGTCGGAGCCGGAGTCGGAGTCGGAAAAAATCGACCGACTCCGACTCCGTTTAATTATTTTAACATTTTCTTTAATTAATAACGTTACGGTATGTGTTAACCAGTTAACCTCTCATCGTTTCATGCCTGATACTATGCAGACTTTAATAATCGCAATAAACCCCAAAAGGGGATTACGTTCAGTTTACAGTTTTTTACAAAATTAGATATAAAAACAGCAATACTGCGATATCCTGAAATTATTCAAGATTCAGCGCTGACCGTCACGGCCTTACCACTTACCACCTACACAAGTTAAGAGCTTCCATAAATCCTGACTTATTTTGAGATCTAATTCCATTTATACCACGAATAGGAAATAAGATTTATATAAAGTATATTTACTTTCAAAAATCTTATCTTGTGTTTTTTAATACCTACCTGTGTTGTTTTTCTAATTATTTTAAAAGTTTCATTTAACTCTTTTTTTAAATATTAATATATATTTTTAATATTATTTTAGTGTGAAGATTTTGCTTACATAATGCGTATTGTTTATATATTTTTTTATAAAATTGTTTCATTTGTGTACGAATATAATTAATTTTTAATTTATACCTGTATCCATTATTAATAAGTCAATATGAATACATTAGGTAGACGCAGTAAATTATAAAATAAAATAAAAATTGAAGTCAGAGTCAAGAGTTGGAGTCAGAGTCGGAGTCGGAGTCGGAGTTGGAGTCGGAGTCGGAGTCGGAGTCGGTGTCGGAGTATAAAATAAAGCCGGAGTCGGAGTCGGTAAATTTTCATCCGACTCCACAGCCCTGCTTGTATTTATGGTGAATCGTGACAGCATTATTCAATCTTACTTCTACATAAAATTTGTGAAAATTCATGTATGCTATATAATTTCGAAATGGATTTAACTTTCAAGCATTTTTCATCTAACGTTATTAATTTATAGCATGAATTAATTCGTATGGTACTCCTCATCATATCAGGATTAGTGATACAGAAATGTTAAAGGGCGTGTTCGGAAGACAATAATAATAAATAAATAAAGATTTATTGACAGCAACATAACATATATGCATATATCTTGAAATTGCATATATATTTCAAGATAATGGCGAAGAAAATACATTTAAGAGAGAAATTAATCTTATAACATTCCCCCAGTCGAGATATACCACCACCAATAGAAGGCGAGTCAGATGTTTTTCAGCCCACATCCACATATCTACGCCCCCGTAATCGATCCTTCAGATTAAGAACCACTGGAGTAGGTAAGTTACTCACAGTTTGCTATCGTACGTGCCGGAAATACTAACGCACGTGAACAGACAACAATACACGTCTAGCGCGTGCGAGTATTGTTATTAGATGAACCTTTTAACAAGACTGGGATCCATTTAAAATATTTTTTTGCTACCATCAGGAATCGAACTTAAAATCCCCGAAAGAAAGACGAGCGTCTTACCAATTAGGCTACCAAGGTCTTTAGAACTCAGCTAGTGATAATAATAAAACGGAGTAAAGTATTCACGCGTTAATACGCATTCAAACCCGTGAAAGAAACAGGAAGCTCGGTAGAAGTGTAAAGAAATAAATGTCTCGTATTAAATTTAACATAAAGGCGACTTTATTTTGAGTGTTAATAGGCTGTGAAAATTCTGATGGTTTTTTTTTTGACAAATCGTTGCTGTTAATATCTACGATATTCTTTTTCCTCTTATAATAAACTTGTGGCCTGTTTTGTCAGAAATCCCTCAACTACGATATTTATTGTTATTCACAATACAGGATTAGCTTTATTTCATTGTAATTTTCATACACAAAAAATAGTTTATTACAGTTTAGATGAGGTGCATGGTTGCAAAATATCGCATTACCCTGAGGAAGGTCTCCAGTTCGAGCCCCGCACTGTGCTATTCCTCTCTAATGACACAGACATTTTTTTCACCTAGTATTCGCCTAGTATTCGGGGGTATAAGAATAACATATGACTGAAGTCATAGGACGTCATGCCGATGTGATCCGATCGTCTCACTACGGTGTGTCATCGGATTCAGTACAGCTGTGTGAGTTATGAGTTTATTCACTTAAAAAAACTTCATGGCACAGCTTTCCAACGAATTGATGTTGGAACGTTGAAGGGGTTCTCGGCTGTGAAGCTCAGCAAGGGTGAGTTCAAAATTCACTTATGATGAGTCTGAGACACAAACTATGTAAATTTTCTGAAGCAACCCTGTTGAAAAGAGTTAAGGCTTTTCTAATGTGCACAGCAGGTGGGAGACTAGTTTGTGCGTATGTGGTTAACAGTTTCTCCCAGCGCAGTTACGTGTAATTGTTTGGAAAATTTAACGCTATCTTTCTTCTTTTTTTTTTAACCTGGCGAGTTTATTGCCATGTGGCAATCTCTTCTAACCAACCAGAAAAATGTTTTTATAGGCCCTAAGTGTTAACCAGACTGGAATCCTATTTTAAAAAATCTGGGTTCCAGCGTTGATCGAACCCGCAACCTCCAGATCGGCAGACAAGTGTCTTACCACTAGGCCACGGAGGTCATCTTTCTTGTAATGGTGGACCGTTTAAAACTCAATAGCACAGTGCATTTAGTCCTAACCACCCTTTTATCGTTTTGGAGGTCTTTCGGTGGGATGCAGCCAAATTTTTAATTTTGATGATTCATTGGTGTTAAGACCTATTTTTTTCCTTTTAAAATAAACTAGTATTCTGTTTTGTCATGAATGCCTCTGTTGGACAATATATTCCTTATTTTCTTTGTTTCGTTTTGGAGGTCTTCGAGGGGTACGCTGACCCAAGACTGTTCGTATGGCAAAGTGATCTCTACGGAAAACCGGTATACACCGCAACAAGAACGTGACTCCCGATATAAACCATTCTATAAATTTGAGGACAACTATAAATTATCGCGTATCTGGCAACCCTCACTCAGAAAAACATCTCTCCCATGAACGATCTCCGTGGTCTAGTTGGTAAGACAACTGTCTTCCAACTCGGGGTTCACTGGCTCGATTCACATTGGAACCATTGTTTTTTTAAATTCCAGCCAAGCTTTCACTTAAGACCTCTACATCTTTCTATGATTAGGTGGAAGAAATGGCCACATGGCAATAAGTAATATAATTCAATACAAAATGTAATATACAGTGAAACCCCGTTTTTACGTTTTTGAAGGAACTGATAAAACAAACGTAATTGGAGGGAAAACGTAGATTCGGGGCTAGAAAAAAAAAATGAAAAATTGGAAATTATTTTTTATTTAGATAATCACGCAAATCGGAAAATTTTTTCAATCGATTCGCGATTTTTTATTATCGTAGCCCAAGTTGTAATGGGTATCCCCAAATCACGCGCGAGCGAAACACGTGAACCATCATGTTTATTCACTTTTTCTCTTGAATCGATAATATTTTTATTTGCTGAGACATTATTTGAAAGGATTCAACGAAAAATTTAAATAAATGAAAAAAATGTAAACTGACACACGAAATACACGACAATTGAAATTGTATGTACATTACCGACACGTTTAAAACACAAGCATAAATTGACCAAATACATATACAGTCTGCCTGCCTCTGATTCGCTAAATTTTCCACCAATTGCATCGTATTACACGACTCGTGTAACCTTGACCTGCAGGTGCACACGTGTCTATAAATAGAAACAACATATTTCTGTTTCCTAATATTCATTTCAAATATTTTAAATCGTCGCGCATTTAATTAAATATGTTTATAAATTGATTTGCATTTTAAATATTCCTAACGTAAATTGCGGGAAATAAAAACGTAAAAGCGAGTACTAAATATACTAAAATAAAACGGGATTGGAAATATTGAACCCAAATAGCGGGAAAACGTGAATTCGGGGCACGTAAAACCGGGGTTTCACTGTAATACAATACAATACTCTGCCAACGGGCGTTTCATGGCATTCTATTCGCAGTCCATCTTTTTCACATTACCTCGCTATGAGAAAAGTCTTCTTTTCCCCATCCTAAAATATCCTCTACCTAGAATATTTCTCGGATACGTGAGGTTTTTACCCCACAGACTCTTAGTCGTAATATGATATCAGCAAACTATTTTTCATTTTATTATAATTCGAAATATGTCAATCTTGTCATGTCAATTAGATGATATGCTTCGATACGTCGTATTAAATTATATTATTGTTCACTTTCGTTGTATACAGTGCAACCTGGCGGATTTATTTCTACTTGGCAATATTATCCATCCAACCAAAAATATATCAAAGATGCTTTAGCTGAAAATCAGCGACAACAATAAAAAAAATGGGGGTAAAAACGGTAACCGACGCCCGGGTTAGAAGATTCGGGCTATAGGCGTCTTATCTTGTAGATCACGGAGGTCGTGTTGCAGGTAATATAGAGTAATTTGCTGAATGCTTTATGTGATAAGTATCCATAGATAGACATAATTTTAAGGTGTGGTATATCGGTTTAAAAAAAAATCTTTTCAAACTTGTACTTTGATCTCATTTCATTAACATTCTCTAAAAATATTACATTTTAGTTTTATTATTTCATTAATTCGTCCGGTATTCCTCAACATATCCGATTAGATGATTCGGACATGTTGAAGAACGTGGCCGGGAGATAATAATTTCTTTGATTCCAGTAATCGATCTTTCGGGCTAAGAACTACTACTTAGGGTTGGAAATACTTCTAAAGTGGAACACATCTAGCATGTGTCACTTTCGTTACCAGGCGAACTCATCAACCAGACTGAGATATATTTTTTTAGGTACTATCGGGAATCGAACCCAAAACTCTTGGGTGGAAGACGTCTTACCAACTAGATCACGGAGGTCATCGCCGTTAGTAATTATTTGTGAAATTTCTTTTATATCGGAAGATCTAAAACCTTAGCTTGTAGTCTTTATGAACATATGCAGAAGTAGGTACCTAATCTAATGGCCTCAGCCAATACTTTCCTATCATTTTACTCAACTTTTATATATTTAATCTGTCTATACTAAGGGGTTCGAGTTTCGAGGAGAGTTTTCTCTAAACGGTGCTATATAAATGGAACTTTTATTATATAAAAGAGGATTTTTTCTAAAATGTTATGTGATATTTCAACTTGTAACTATCTTGATTTTAAAGATGCGATCTATATTCAGGGCCATTTATGATACCGAAATATTTTTCGAAGTCATTAAAATGAAAGACGAAACCATAATGAGCTGCAGTCAAAAATGCATTTAGTGTAAAGAATGGAGAGTCAACAGATAATTTGGAAGAATATATGCAAACACGCTTCAACCCACATTCTGCCTTTTTTTAGATAACCGAGGAAACGTTACAAAATATTGTATGTACCTATATATTAAATGAGTGAAATACTCGTATGCTCATTCGATATTTCATATAGAACATGTGGTTTCTGAGTTGGATATTTTATGCATATATACGACAAATTCTAGCTTGTAGGTGGGTTTGCCAAGATCATTCGAAATTTCCTTGATTAATGTGTTGTTTTTGTGGACTGAGTGTTAATGGGCGATGAAATCAAAATGGATTACACCCAAAAGAAAAATATGTCGCTTTTCCATGTAAAACACTGTACCTAGCACATGAAAACATATTTTAAAATGTTTGATTTATAATGCACTCGTATTTTCAATATTTTTCGTCCCCACAGAAGAAAAAGATGTATCTTTCCCCTTTTTTAAAATCGTATTGTATTATTGTCAGCGGCCGTGGTCTAACGGTTACCATCAATGCTAAGCAAACGGGCGTCCCAGGTTCGATTCCTAGCAAATTCAATTCTATACTCTTTGATAATTCTACGTCTGAATTTATGAGTTTTTTTCTGTAGCTTATATGTTGTGTGCCTTAAATTCTTATTTAAAAAGCAACACAAAATTAGCGATATGCATTTAAAAAAATCTTCCTAACGAATGACTACAGTAGATTGAACCGTCTTGCAGCATTAATCTTCTTCCCATCGGAACATTGGATGTGATCCGTCAAGATTGTGTGCTTGCTGAAGTGCAACAGCTTGCAAACTATATACTAACACATGCACATGCGTCTTCTATTCACAAGATGGCTGACAATAATACTTGATCATGAGGGAGATCCTATTATATAGTATTGAACAGGATCCCTAAACTGACAATACACCCTTGTTTGTTAACCAGCATAGACAAAAAAATTTATTTCTGGATAACACTCATGACGCGATTCAGCTCAAAGCCATTCAATCATCAATAGCGTCCTGAAATCCTCACTAATGTGTAAGTTAATTTAAGGCAGGTTCCTCCAAGACGATGTGAAGTTCGCGCAAACAAGTTTTAGACATGACTGCGGTTTTTATACCAATATTTGGACTCTTCGCAATATTTACGCTAGTAAAATGTCAACAAAAAGTCGGACGTGATCTGACGGTTAGCATTCACGCTTAGTAAGCGGGCGCCCCAAGTTCGATTCCTTACACATTCACTTCCGGACTGGTTTTACTCTTAGACCGTTTAACATCTGAATTTGTTTTTTTGTAGCTTATACCTATGCTGATTGTCATAAATTATTAAAGCGTTGTTAAGAATCACAAATATAACGCTCGCAAAAGACTATGCCTAACGAAAGGCTGCAGTAGATTAACCTCTTCGAACCTGGCGTCCATTATAATGGACACAGAGTTCAAATGTATTTTGTAAACAACTTTGTAGTATATTTTTGTTTCCAATGATAGCAAATGAAGTTTAGGATACTGTACTATCGCCTTTTTTAACATTTTAGGCGCCATCTATCTAAATTAATACGACATAATTTTCCATTTAGTATAAATAATACACACACATTTTTTTAAACCTTTATTCAGGTCCGAAACAATTAATTCAGGTCCGAAGATGTTAAATCTGCCAATCGTCATGGAACTTTGATCTCCTTGCCATCGAATTTCGGGTTTGGTATGTCAAGACTGACGACTTGCTGAAGTGAAACCAATACGCAAGAACAGGTGTTTTCCATCTACATAATGGCTGACAATCATACTCGATCACGAGATATTGCCTATCTATTTATCAATAAAAATTATTTGTACCAGAATGTTAGATAATAACAATGAAGAAAAGTATGCTGGATGATATAATAAAATCAGTTTCCTCATCTCAGCGAAGATTTCCTTGTCTAGATTGCGCGGAAGTCTCAAATATCATTCGAAGACACCTGACATCGAGAAGTGTTGCGATTTGACGCAATAATTGAACGATACCGCAATTGTCGTCAACCTGTTAAATAATTTATCAGCTTTGATTAATTTAATGATGAAAACATTCACGCTCCGCTGATGATGTTATGCGTAAATCGTCTGACTCGGTGAAATGAAAATGTGCTCATTTCAATTCAACATTTTTCTTGTTCACTGATTTTGTTGTAAAATTCATTGCTTATTATTATTCTTAACCACCCGTTACGTCAGTGAGTTGAAACAGGGGTGAATTATACAACTTGGTAATATTGTCTGTAATACCATCACGCCATTTCGCTGTCGGGATAGACAAAAAGGACATAGCGCCATAATTTCCTATCTCGACACACATCTTTAGTCTCCTTCACATCCATATGTTACAACTTCTACGATTTCTTTAACTTTCTACGTTTCCTTTTTTTAAATATCATTCCCTTGATCCAATCATACATTCCTTGGTATTCCTCACACATACCTTTCACTCACTCACTGTTCTGTGAATCGTTGTTCGTTCATTCCACATGCCCAAACCATCTTAGCGTACTCTTCTTCATCTTACTAAACGTCAGCCTTAAGTTCACACTCATCCTTAATCACTACATTGTGTATTCTGTCAAACATTGCCACTCCGTATATTCTTCTCAATGCACGCATTTCTACAGCATTTATTTGGCTCCCATCAGTCATTTTCCACGTCCACGTTTCACTCCCGTACATTATAATTGGCATAAAAATACTATTATGGACTATAATTTTAGTAGATTTTGATACTATCCGGTTCAAATATGTTATATAAGTTTTAGTGCCCCATTGACTTTGTTTCCGGTCTACACGTCGTTCGATATCCTTCTTAACTCTTCCATCATCTGAGAAAATACTACTTAAATAGCAAAATTCCTCTACCTCCTTAACTTGTTCATTATTCACCTACATACCGTATTTAATTTTCCTTTCAAACTTTTCCATCACCATTACTTATGATTTTGCAACATTTATTCTCAAATACTTTGTTTTCGCATCTCTCATACAATTTACTTATCAACCTCTGCAATTCATCTTCACTTTCCCCCAACACTAACATGTCATCTGCATATAGCAATCCGCATACGGTACCATTCGACATTCGTATGCCACCAATTAACCTCTGTAATTCCTTTACAAATGAATCTATATCAATATTGAACAAATTAGGGTGACATAACATTTATCTGTAATCGAGACTAATATTCTGTATTATAAAGATGTAAGAAGACTGACTGAAGAACCTTTAGGATATGTATCCTTAGAGGGAAGAGATGATGAAGATGATTTGTTGATAAATAATAAAACACGTTAGATCGCAATGCGGAAAGAGAGTCCAATTTTATTAGTAACGTAGGTATTTATATATTTTTAGAATGTGCGCGAGAATGCGCTCGCGATATGCCTACGTCTCGTTACTGTGAATGCAAAACGATTAATTGTTGTATGTAGGTATCATTCAAATACGGAACTAGCGAGACAAGCGTGGTGCGTTCTCTCTCTAGTATGGAATGCGGTCCGCTTGGCTATGGGTTGAATGGCCAGCGGGTGAACTTCGGACTTGAATGGCCAGCGTGTGAACTTGGGACTTGTTTATTTAGATTTCGTCGAGGAATGCGAAGGTCATTTCATCGGTCATTGACCGTATGTATGAATGCCCACAGTATTCGAGTGGGCGACCGCCACAAACCTAAGAACGGTAATATTTTTAATCTGTTAATCAATATTGGTGGGTTCGAGTAACGAGTTGGAGTCCCTTTGAGTAGAGTTTGTTATCTAAACGGTGCTACACAAATTGTCCTTTTAACATTATTATTGTTAAATGACAATCAAAGTCAGAAATAAATCTTGTAATGAACTCAAAAAGAATTGATAGTATAAACTGATGCCGACCCTGGGTTATTTTATAGTAGATCTTTTTGTTTTCAATTATTGACTTCATTATCAACGTGGTGATCGATATTGATCCATGATTTTTTCGATTAGCATAACCGTGCTTACATCAGTTTCGTTTTACCATATGATTGATTATACATTATTGCATTAATTAAATAAATGCATTTGTTATATGCGAACACATTGATCGCTTGACGCATTATACGAGTATGAAAAGCGATGATATTTGAAATTGATTTTCTTTTCGTTTACACGTCGCATTCCTATAAGAAATATTAAACACCTCAAAAACAGTAAATTTCACAATAATAATAATAATAATAATAGTAAAATTACAATGTATATCATCATCATCATCATTGTCCACCAGGGTCGATCCCCTGCTGGACGAAGGTCTCCCCAAGTTGATTCCAAATAGTTCGGTTTTTTGCTCGTTGATGCTGCCATGCTTCCTGATTTCATATATCCAGGGTACTTTCGGTCTTCTCCGGGGCCTCTTTATGCCTCTTGGGTACCATTGGATTATTTCAGATGTCCATCGGGAGTCTGACATTCTGGCTACGTGTCCTGCCCATTGCCACTTCATTCTTTTGCACACCTTTATAACGTCTTCTACCTTTGTTATGTTGCGAATCCAAGTGTTTCGTTTACGGTCTCTTATAGTATAACATATCCCAACATGCGTCTCCCCATGCCCCTTTGTGCGGTCTGGAGCTTTTGTGTGTTATTTACTGTGAGCGTCCATGTCTCGCAGCCATACGTAAGTACTGGGAGAATACACTGGTTGTAGACCCTTCGCTTCAAGGATATTGGGAGATTACTTTTGAAGATTTATACATCGCCGTTTAAACAACAAACTTTCACGGGCGCAATAACTCGGGACTCGAACCCTTTATTATCGACAAATTAAAAATATTACAAAATAAATGTATAAGTTAAGTGTAAGGCTAAGAAGGTAGTGGCTGCGGTCATTATATTGAATACTTCCCCGCATCTGTATGTTTTCATAACAACATATTTGGTAAAAATACCCGTTGAAAACTTAAGAAGGGAAGACGAACAGCAAAGAAACCTTTGTACATTTTCTGATTTGTGATAGTAGCATATTCGGCTTTAGGTGTAGTGTAGGGAATTGTGTGGAGTTCATGTACAATCATATATTTTAATAACGCCTCCAAAAAAGGATTGTCTTCCGGTGCTTCTTTAAGTTGCCTACTCCACACATATCTCTAACACTAAGAAGCAGACCATTCCAAATCACAAGACCAACAACGGCAAAAACTCTGTCATAATACCCTAATAGATCAATTCGGAACAATCAATTTATTAGAAGAAGATGAAATCGACCTCAAAGTTCAACTCCTCTCCGAAGGAACATTTCTCAGACACAGATACGAATGATACAAAGGAGACATACCATTACGGGGCCTAAATACAAAGAGACAAAAGATCTGAATACAGGTCAAGGGAAATCAAATTTAAATTCAAATCATAAACAGTAATACCATAGAATGTGTATACAAAAATATCTACATAATACAAATTTTACCCGTTATGAGATATTTGTATACATAATAAAACTGTTAAGATGGGTTAGTGTAGAATGAAATATATATTTTAGTCTTATCGGCTTGATATTTTTTATATTAATGATTTAGGTATTTCGAATCGACGACCTCTGTAGTCTAGTGGTAATACTCTTGAATTCCAACTGGGGGTACCCAAAAAAAAGAATGCCAGTCTGGTCGAGTCCGTATGGTAACGATACTCGCACGCACCTAGCGGTAGTGTTGCCAAAATGTTTAATGACGAATCACGAGTTCCGTGCTTACTCGTAAGGTTGTAAGCCCGAAGGCTCGCTTAGGCCGAAGATAATATTGTCTTCCAGCCATGCTTCAATGAGTCCTAAACATTAATTCAGACATTTTGAAGGGTACTATATGAAAATAAGTATTTCGAATGAAGGAAGAAAGTAATTAGTGGGTAATAATTTTTTTTTTATATTTTCCAAGAAAATCTTGCATATTTTCAAAACAAAAATTACATAATTACAATTTTGTAAAAACAGTTGTATTACTTTTACTGCGAGGGTGCGATATTCGTTTGCATAATTTCATTCATAAAAGGAGATTTTATGTACATAATATGTTCAATATGTTTTCTAGAGTTGTCTCGAATAAAATTAATATTAAAAAACACTAACTGACGTCCGTTTCCATTGGCCAGAACTCTATTCATATGTTGAAAATATAATCCTTTTATGGTAATATAAAAAAATAAAGATTGAAGAAAGGTCTCAAAATATCTGAAAATATCTATTAGGTGTTAACATATGGCAAGTTGTGTCCGTTATTTTTCCAAATTTAAAAATGAGCACCAAAAGTAAAACAAAATGGTGAAGGTTATACGTCATTCAAAAGACAATTTTCTGATCTACAAGATATTGTAAATGTTATACGTCATTCGAAAGAAATTGTTTTGCTCTACAAGACATTTTGTTTGCTTTTACGTTACATATATTATTTTATTTGATTACAAGCCTTCAAAATGGAATGTCAAGTAGACGAAAGTGAGCATTTTCGACACCTCTTTCAATCGAGGGAATAAAGCTGCCAAAGCTACTCGCGATATTTGCGAAGTGTACGGTGAAGATGCTATGAATGAAAGGACGGCTCATCGATGGTTTTTACGTTTCCAATACGGTAAATTCGACCTGAAAGACATGGAGCGTTCCGGACGACCAATGGACTTCGATGAGGACCGCTTAAACCATATTATTCATGACGATCCTCTTCAAACCACCGTAGAATTGGCTGAGCAGATGTATTGTAGTCGCATGACTGTATACTGCCATCTTAAATCAATGGGAAAAGTCCAGAAGTTCAGCGCTTGGGTTCCACATGTTTTGAGGGAAAACAACAAAAATGAACGTTCGACAATTTCTGCTGGTTTGCTCGCGCGTCATCAAGCTACGCATGGTCACAAGCAAAGGTTCCTTTACCGCATCATTACTGGTGATGAAAAATGGTGCCTTTATGTGATTATGAAGAATCGGAAAGAATGGGTGAGTTATGGTCAACAAGCAACGCCCAGAGCGAAACAAGGGTTGCATCCGCACAAGACAATGATTTGCATCTGGTGGGATTGCTAAGGTGTCATCCACTACGAGATACTTGAACGCAATCAGACAGTCAACGCGGAGCTATACATTTTGCAAATGCAGCGGCTCAACACTGCAATTCAACAAAAAAGGTCGGATCGGCAATATGGCGTTATTCTGCAACACGATAAGGCCCGCCCTCATATCGCCAACATTACGAAAAATGCCATTCAAACGCTTGGTTGGGAAGTCCTGCCGCACCCTCCATATTATCCAGATCTCGCGCCTTTTCCGGTCGCTTTCGAACAATTTGCGCGGCGTTTCCTTCAATAATGACGTCGAATTGCGGACATGATTAGACGAATTCCTCGAGTCAAGACCGGATGGTTTTTATCGCACAGTCATTGAAAAACTTGTAGAACGTTGGCAAGAAGTTGTAAATAATGAAGGAGAATGCATTATCGACTAATTTGTTGTAATTTTTTTTGCTGTCTCCTCTTGTTCTCTTCATTTGGAAAAAAACGGACACAACTTATGTTGATACCCAATGTAAAAAAAATAGGAAAATATCACAAGACAATTTGACCGTCTCACAACTTGCCATTTAATATAAAGATTAAAAATGATTTTTTAACTTTTTATTTGATTATGAATTTTAATCCCTTGACCTTTTAAATAGAAAATACATATATGTATTATCAACCAGAACCTTTAACTTTAATACGAATTTAATTTAGTTTATTTTTTGATACAATTTCATTAACTAAATGACTTTCTACTAAATATTTGGTGCGCGCCTGAATCTAGGCAAACTATTTTATAGTAATAGTTGTGATTCACAGCTAGTCCAGGAGTTGAAATGTTTTTTCTTTGTTACGCTGGTTGCCGAGAGTAGTGATGGGTACTCGGCAATATTTTCAGTACCCGCAAATTACCCGGATACGGCAAATATTGCTGGGGTCCGGTGCTGGGTCCCGTGAAAACTAAAAAGAAGATAAGTGAATGAAAATAAATTACACAAAATTTATTTTATCATTTTTTTATTTTTGAGAATAAAAATGCAATCCAAAATTTTTTATTCAATAATTAAATCTCAATAATGGTAGATTATAATGCAGAAAAAATATTTTCTTCGCGTTTCCCCGAAGTAGTTTATTCCTTCTCTCTTTATAGATAATACCTGTCTCGCTTAACATTATTTCGTTGGGTATGATGCTAGGAGATGGTGGTAAGTATTGTCTAGCCATTTGTGATACTCGTAATTTTGGACAAATATCTGCATTTTTTGACCACCAAACCAACGGATTGTCTGTACGAGGAATGTTAGGATATTTAAGAAATTTAAAAGTTGAATCTTATCTGTTGAATTTTCCACAGTATAGGGCTCTTCTTCGTTGGATTCATTGTCAAATAAAATTTCATCTATGCAAGTCCAAACGTCTTCACTTTTGTCATGATCACTTTTTCCTTTTTCTGCAGGTTCTCTTTATTTATAGTCATTGTTTTTATCAACACTTATTGGAGAAATACTTCTCATTTCTTCTATAATCCAAGTTTTAGCAATAACTTGTATATTGGGTTGTAAAAATTAAAGTTTGTAACGGGGATCTAAAACCATGGCTATCACATACAACTCAATTTTTTCCACATTTTCAAATAGAGCATTTCTTTTCTCATGGTAACAGTTCCTTCGTCGATTATTTTTTTGCTGATAAAGCATCCTGAAGCAACTACATTTGGGATCACCATCGAAATTAGAGCTTCCTCTAAACTGGCTTCAACTGTGACAATGTGAAATTGCTCCAATAAGATAAGAATATTTTCAATTAACTTAATATCAGCTGCATTCAAATTTGGTATGTTGTGATCTGATGAATATAGTAAGATAGCCTCTTTTTGTTCCAATATTCTCTTCAACATATGATACGTCGAATTCCACCTCGTAGCTACGTCTTGTACTAATTTGTGTTGTAGAAACGAAAATTTAATTTGTATTTCTTTCAACTTCGTACTAGCTACGTGCGAATGATTAAAATGGGTTACTATATTGCGACACTTTGCATTTATATCGGAAATAGATTTTTGAGAAAATATGCTATCATGAATTACCAACAGGATGCTATGGATGAAACATGACTCATTTCTCAAATGGGCTATATTGGATCCACTGATTATATTACATGTACCGTCCCGTAGCAATACGTGTACCATATGTTGTTTTCAGCGTCTAATTTCCAGAATTGTACCATTTCGCTTAACCTTTCCCATCCCGTGCTAAAAAAAATCCGCGCGTTCCGGTACTGTGTATTCAATACACATGTAAAAATGAGCGATTTAAAATCGGAAACATAAGAATATTCATAGCCAATCGCTTAAATTAATTAAATTTGAAGTTAAAAGTGATAATAATTTAAATTTAATTGCTGAAAACATGAAAAAAACATCGGCCGACGTTCACAATATTGGCGAAGAGACCACCTCAAATGGTTGCCCGAGAGCTATTTTATACCTCAAAGGAAGAAACACAACTGCGAACTGAGATTCTATTTCTTGCGTTCCCATATACCGAAGTAGAGTGAGAGTGAGACGTGAATAGCGCCGGTTTCTCACCCATAGCGGTTTTTAGAATGAATATACCTACGTCACACACAGGCACACATTTGATTGTATTGGTGAATTCATGCCCGATTTTCACAAAATATCTCTTATGTGGCCGATAAGTGCTAATTGTTTTTAATATGTTTATTTTTCATTCCATGCGTAAATGTATTACGAAGAAATACCTAGAATCTGAACCTAGTATTTATTATACGAGTATTTATAGAGATATCAATGTTTTTAGAAGCATTGTGTACTAGTTACATATCACAGGGAAGGAAGGGTTTAATGAATCATTAATGGCAGTACTTGTATGATTTCCAGGTAAATGACGAGCATTTAAAACCACATACTTGTTTTCAAATTTTTCATTAAACCAATGTCCACTGAGGCTTATAAAGCTTTCATTAGTTTTAGTACAGGTCCTTATGTCAGATGTCAAGGAGATTAAATTCAGCTGTGATTTTTCAATATCAATTAAATAACGATTTTTTTAACATTTATCATATATATAGTAGGAAGAATAATATTTTCGGAGAAATATTTTCGTGAAGATATTTGATATCAGGGCTCTAATGATTTCAAAAGATTAATAAATCCAACATTTTGGAGTATTGCAATAGGTTGATTATCCATAGCTTTAATTTAGCAAATTTTATCATGGATTTTTTTTGCTTTGATATTATTAGTTTTCCGTAAGATAATTTTGTCTAAACACTGTTATTTTTACATAAAATTAGGATAATAAACATTTAAAACGTCTTTAAAAGTCTTGTTTGTGCTCCCTTGATGATGAGGGGAAAGCTTTGAAACCGGCAGGGCTATATATACTATTACAAAAAGTGGAATAAACAGTGTTTGATAAAACAAATTACAAAATTTAAAATGTATTATTCATTATAACACATTTACATTTTTCTAAAGGACAATCTCAAATAAAAACTTAAGGTAAAACCAAAGAATATATATTTTTTTATTGATTACATAAAAATATTTTTCGGTACATAGTCACAAATCTTGAAAGCATTATATTTTTCAACAATTAAGTTAGATTAATTTATTCTCAATTCTAGCAATACTTATTGTTTGATGGTAACACAAATACACAAACTGTCAAATATAAAATCGGTGCCGGTACAAAATTGTGCCTTAATAGTCAGTGAGGTTGTTTTCAAATTATTAAATGCGTTCGTTTCTGTAATTTTATTTCATAACACCCTTCTTGAAATATTACGAGAGATTATTTTATTCGATATTCCATCCTTTATTTTAAAGAATCACTCTTATTATTTGTATTTATTCTTTCTTTTCATGATTTGTTTATCTTGACATATATATTTTTTTCAGTCTTGTTTCTCCTCATTTGTAGGTATTTCACATGACTTGTCATCAAATTATATTGGATGCTACATTTTTTTACTTTCATCCTTAAGAGCAATAAAATAAAGTGTATCTAATTAATCAAGAAGATGTCATCAAATGTGATGCGGCAGATTGAAGAGCGGCATTCGCCCAGTTGTGTGGAGATCATGGTGTGGTGTAGCTGCATAGACCTTCTGGCTCTCAGCAATTCAAAAGGTATTTTACAAATTTCTTAACACAGTATTCCTACAGTTTATAGGGAACCTGCAGTCACTCCATTTACAATCACCAATTGAAAGGGTTGCCAGGAGTTCGGATTTTGGCGGGAATGTCCTGTTGTCCCCACGAATTTAGGCGCTGTAATCCAGACTCCCGATACACAGTATGTAATTCTCAATTAGCACAGAAATTTTAAAATAGAACCTGAAGAAAGAAAGACATTATTGTTATAATAGCAGTTTTTTAATGCTTAGTAAGTAGTCAGCTGGGCATTCAGAGAACAAACTAAAAAAGAAAGTTATTGAAAATAAGTATGCGATTTTTTATTTTATTTTTTGTAATAAAAATGATATTGACACATATTATGAAAGTGTTAAATTGAACGTATTAAAAAAATTAGGTTTTTGAGTTGTCCTTTTTTTGTAATCAAATCCCGATATGCTGTTTTTACATTCGTGAAACAGCATATTGCAAAATTATATGCTTTTTTGGTGTCCTTTCTTTATTATAAAATCCCAATATGCTTTTTTTAGTGTCATTTTTATTACTATTAAATCCCGATATGCTGTTTTTAGTGTCAATTTTATTACTATACAATTCCGATATTCTGTTTTGGTGTCGTTTTTTTCTACTATAAAATACCAATATGCTATTTTAGTAATCTGGTAACCCTGCAAATTAAACAAAAGAATATATGAAACCTAAGTTTTATTATTTTTTTTCGACACACTTTAATTACAAATAAATATTATACATGGACAAATAAATACATGTAGGCTAAATTCAACATATAAAACAATCAGTGACAATATGAAAACTAAAATGATCCTAGAATGAAAGATTTAACTTTCATTCAGCTAAAATTAATATTTCACAATTGATTTTTACCATTCATGTGCAAAAACAAATTTAGTTCGATACCATATCAAGTTTATTGAGAGACAAACATTATTTTCCAGATTTATTAAGAGTCATTAATCTTATCTTTCAAATAAGCTAAAGTTTCTGTTATTTTTGCAGTTTAGGTTTTAATGAAAGGTTAATAAATTATTTTATATTACTAAACTGATGTGAAAAATAGAAGATTCTTGAGTGTTCAGAGGAGCGAACCATTATACTGATAAATATCAGTGTTAAAATTAAGAAAAGCACTCTGAGATGGTTTGGAGATGTAGAACAAATTAATTAAGAAACACTAACAAAACAAATATACAGTGCAAATATGAGTGGAAGGTATGGTAGAGGAAGATCAAGGAAAATATGGTTGAATCAAGTGTATATTTTGAACGAAGTAAATGTAAAAAGTAAGAGAAATCATAGGAGTTGTATGAAAAGTTTATGGATATAGAAAAGGCAAAAGACGTGTGTTGCGATAAAGTCTGGTGCTATCTCCTTTGCCTACCCGATAGGGAAACAGCGTGATGATGTATGTATGTACTACCAGTGTTATTAACATTTTGAAAAAGTAGCACTATTACAGCAATTTTTTGATCTTAAGTAGAATACTACTCAAGAAGCTATATAAAATTAGTAACAGAAAAAAAAAGTATGGAAAGCGCAAGGTGCAGTTTTGGGAGAGTGAGGGTCTTTTTGCTGGGAATGCTCAGTGAATGATTTCGCTTTCCATTTTCAGAAGAAAAAAAATATCCAGAGTACTATAATGCAAGATTGAAATATGTAATTACAATACATGTAGTGCCCAGCATTAAATACTGAAAGCTACATTCTTGTCTTGAAATTTAAAAATACTTAATGTATTGGGTGTACAAATAAGTCACCGCCGTTTGACAAAAGTTGGCGCCACCAGTAAGTTATGGTTAAAATTGTCAGATGTAAAATGTCATTATCGTAAGGTTGGACATCTGTCAACAACATGACCTTGAAATATTAGTGAATTTTTATCAGTATAACATATTTTTTTGTGTTCGAAAATGTCAAGTTTTGAGCCGAATAAGCGTCATTTGCGGGAACTTTTGATTTACTTCTTCAATTTGAAGAAATCTGCAGCTGAGGCGCATCGATTGCTTGTAGAAGCATATGGTGAGGCTGCCTTAAGTGAGAGAAGTTGTCGTGAGTGGTTTCAAAAGTTTAAGAACGGTGAATTTGACATCGAAGACAAAGAACGTAGCGGAAGGCCGAAAGTGTACGAAGACGCGGAATTGGAAGTATTATTGGATCGAGATTCGTGCCAAACGCAAGAAGAACTTGCACTTACATTAGGAGTGACTCAACAAGCAATTTCACATAGGTTGAAATCATTGGGAATGATTCAAAAACAAGGAAATTGGGTTCCATATGAACTGACACCGAGAAACGTTGAACGCCGATTTTCCACATGTGAAATGCTGCTTGCCAGGCATAAACGAAAGGGTTTTCTGCACCGTATAGTCACTGGTGATGAAAAATGGATCCACTATGATAATCCAAAAAGGAAGAAATCATGGGGAACCCCTGGCCATGCTTCAACATCTACAGCTAAGCCAAATATTCATGGAAAAAAACTCTTGTTGTGTATTTGGTGGGATCAGCTTGGTGTCGTGTATTATGAGTTGCTCAAACTGAACGAAACCATTGCTGGGGCTGTCTACCGAGCACAATTGATGAGATTGAGTCGAGCACTCGAGGAAAAGCGCGCCCACTGCTACTCCAGACACGACAAAATTATTCTCTTGCATGATAATGCTCGTCCACATGTTGCGGCGCCGGTCAAAACCTTTTTGGAAACAATCAATTGGGAAGTTTTACCCCACCCGCTGTATTCACCAGACATTGCTCCTTCTGATTTTCACTTGTTTCGATCGATGACGCATGACCTGTCTGAGCAGCACTTCACATCATATGAAGATACCAAAAATTGGGTCGATTCGTGGATAGCCTCAAAAGATGAAGCATTCTTCCGACGCTGTATCCGTATGCTGCCAGAAAGATGGGAAAAGGTAGTGGCAAGCGATGGGCAATACTTCGAATAAAACATGAGGTTCCGTTCTTTCACAATAAATGCCCAATTTTTGATAAAAAACGGCGGAAACTTATGTGTACACCTAATATAAGAAACCAAAAATAATTTGAATGATTATAAATATGCACTGGAGTATACATAAGAACCTACTTACAATGTTTCATAAAATCTGTTTCTCCAAGAGCGCCTCAGGATTTTATGTTAAGAAACAATAAAAAAATCTGATGAAAAAGCATGAAAGTTTAACTAGTCTGGGAATCAAAACCAGGTTGAGTGGGTGCTCAGCAAACATTTTGACTTCTAGGCTACAGTGTCGAAAATTCATGTTCTTCTTGAATAATGGCCATGAACCTATATATGAAGGAGTATATGCCAGTGTCAAGTGATGTCCACTTTATAGAATCTCATTAGTTCTATTCACATGGCTGTCATCGGTGCACTTGAGTTAAAGATTCAAATTATGATTTGAAAATTTTATTCTATTCTAAACTCAATTTTCTCTGAGATTTTTTTTTGGCAGTTCTATTCTTTCAGACTTCATATAACATATATTTGTAAAATTTATAATAATACACATATATACACCAGTTTACTTATAATAAATAAATAAGTTTTTATACTTTGAATTGTTTTTGTGTTTTATTGAAGGTGAAGTTCAACTACATCGTTTGAATTGGCATAGAGTGTGGAGTTTGCCTCCGCCCATGGATAATAGTACAGTAACAGGGATTGCATGGAGACCAGATGGAAAGGTAAAGCTAGTAATAGTTTGCATTTATTCTCACGTATTCGTTCTGTAAGTTGGTATATAGAATAGAGGGTGATTCCTTGCATGGCTATATTTATTAGGTACAAATAAACTTAGTGCTTCTAGTATCACGGGATAGATGGATGTCATTGCGGAACGGGATGTTGCTTTTAGTATACTCAAAATACCAATTATAGACATGGCAATTCAAGTGTGCCGATGTTGCCCATGTGAATGGAACTAACAAGATCTTATGAGTAGATGCCATTTGACACTGGTCTCTACTCTATATAGGAGTTCATGGACATTATTCAAGAAGAAGAGCGTAGCTCTTTATAAGTCTGCTTATAATTATACACTTATATCTCGCTTGACGAAATGGATACATTTCTGAAAAGTTGTCCGTAAATTGAATTTCCATATGTTGGATTAATTTTTTCCATATACATACCATCTCACCGTTTTCCTGTCAAGGTAGGCAGAGTTTTCTATCCCGTCACACATCCTTAGCCTCCTACACACTAAATGTGCATGTTGTGTTTCATGAAGAATAAAAATCAAGGAAATATTGGAGAAAAGTCTAAGAGGATATTCTGAAATATGTAGAATAGAGAAAATGTATACATTTGAAATATAGATATAAAGAATTACAGTATTTATAATGAAGAATAAAAAGATTCCACATCAGAATTTATCGATTGGGAAGCAGGAACTGGGTGGAAGAATCCATCCAATGTTTGCTGCTTTGCATTTTTGTTCTTGAAGCTGTTTATAATAAATATAATCTCATTAGTTTTTCGAGAAACTTTAGATTGTCTCTCTTCATCGGGATTATTTTCTATTATAATTTTGACATCCGTTTTAAAATTTGTGAAAGCATTAACTTATTTCGTTTTGCACAAATCTTTGTATGAATTCCAATTTTGAAATATTCCGTAGATCGAATGTTTTTCCATAAATCGAATTTGTTGATTCAATTCCACTAAAGCAAAATTCAGTTTAAAGAGGGTTAGTTTTTTCATACATCTATTCTCCACATTTTTTTCTTAGTGCATTCATACAGCATTAATCTCACTTTTATCTTTTTTCTGCCAAGTCCTAGTTTCACTTCCATACGTTGAGGTACTATTATGTGTTGTCATTTTTGCTACTTTTGATATAGCACGGTTGTTGTATGTTACATTATGTGCTCCGTTTACCTTGTTCCCTGTTGCTCCCCTTTTTTCAATGTTTTTTATTTCTCCTATAACATCGAACCTTTATTGGACCCTTGTATTCCTTACACACTGGTATGTCACCACTAAAGGAGTTCATTTGGGATAATTTAACAAACTTGTACAAAAACTTGTTTTTTTTTCCAATCAAGCGTGTCTTGTCTCGCTTGAACATTTTTAGACTTATGAATACTGAATTTCAGATATTTAATGCATTATTTGTATATTTCTAGGTCTTAGCTGTTGGTTACAGTTGTGGAAGAATTTGTTTAGTGGATGTGGAAGACAAAGAAATACTTTTTACAAGCAAAGTAGAAACAGCAAACAATATTTTGGGTGGTGTCACTTGTTTATCATGGAAACAAAAAACCACTTGTAAAAATATTGGAGCCTATGGTGGAGGATGTGTAAGTATTTTTTATAATGTTATTTCTCTATAAAACTAACACATCGATCAATAAGTCCCGAGACTAACCAACATATGGCGTCTCTAATAACAAATCCTTACCATTCTCAGTTAGTACCAACCTTTAGAAGTTACTTGTCAAACTTTCATGACATTCCGATATTGTGTCATTGAGTTACAGTGATTTTAGTGAGCTTTGGTGAATTTTTGCATTTCTGAGATGGATACTTTGAAAATTTATAAACCTGCTTATCACTCAAAAGACTGTTCTGAATAATTTTGACCTAGTTTTTCTGTATTTCTCATTATTTTCAATACCAAAAAAAAACAGTTTTTGTCAGGTTTTCTTGGTGCCCTGGTGGAACTGAAGGTCTGATCAACTTGAAATTTTGTTTCCAAGAGGTTTGCCCACTTACAAACATCAGACATCTCGAATGGTATGCAAATACATAAAGGGCAAAAAACACATGAGATTTAAATTTTAGTTTTATATTTGTTTGTTGTACCATTTCAAAGTAAATTTTTATTACATAACTGCATTTTATGTCATACTACATTTTTGATCAATTTATATAGTGATTTTAGGATGATTCTTGTATATACTTGCCAACTCCACCTGCTCTGAATTCCAACTATAAAAACAATGAAAAGCATACAACTGATTTTAAACAAATCGAGGAACAAAAAGAGTTGAATATTTTACTTGTCGGCTATGAAAATGGAGAAATTCATATGAGTGTATTCGGTCAATTTTCATGTGGAATATTGGATGTAAAAAAATATATTCAGTCAGATAATATCAAAATTGTTGATGCACAATTATCGTGTGATTTTACAACTCTGCAAGTATTTCTTGGAAATAACAAAGACAGCCGTTTGCATCTAGTTCTCTTGAATACCGAAGTGTTGGCTGCATATTCGGAAGAATTACACGCTCTTGCAAGTAAACACGATCATATTATTAATCTCACGTCATACATTGATCAAACTATGACGTCCATTATCGAAGCCTGGGAGCAGATACTTTTGGAGATGGATTCGAAACTTGAAAAGTACGCAGCTAATGTTGCTGAGGGAGGTGTTTCAGCCGATTTTCTAGATTTGCTAATTTTAGGTTTGTTTTTTTTTTATATTCTTCATTTTATCTTTTATATTCACTATTTCATAGTTACACATTCAGCAGATCTCTTTCTCAATAAATATTGTACAATACTTATTTTATTTTTTCAAAATATCCTGTATTGCACCTTTGTAAATTATTTGAATGAAAAATGTGAATTTGGAATTCGCATACCTTAAAAAACATTGATAAATGTGCAATAATTTGTTTGGCGCTTTTATGACAATATTGATCTATTATGAATACTTAATAGCGTACATATTTGATTGATTTTTTTAGTTAAATAAAATAAATACAATTTTTCTATGTAAACCCTACTGTTCTTTTGAGTTAGATGTTTAAAATATATTTATGTAAAGAGATGGATTAGTGGTTAGTAAGGGATGGGGTGTGTATGCGGATTCAAGAAGTTGGTGTTTGAATGGAAAACAGGTTGAAGAGAGGACTTTTTCTTAAATTGACCTAATTATTTATATCAATTAACCATAAGGTGAATAAAATATATTTTTAACAATAACAATATAAATATATGTTGGTTCAGTATTATAATAAGTGCATCACAATAGATTTTGATAATTTTTTTATAAAACTTACATTAGTGTAAACTTTTATATATCTCTGGAAATATCACATTTTTTAAATTTAGTTTTCAAATGTACACATTTTTACTCACTAGTTGACTTCTGTAAGACACTGTTTAAAATTACGATGTTAATATTTTCTTACTGATTTCATATTAGATATAGAAAAAAATCAGGTAAATTGAAGTAATTAATTTTTTTTTAAATATATTCAGGCAGTATTTTCTCTTGACCGTGGTCAAATTGTGAGCTGAAATTAGAATACGGTAGAAGTGGAATCACCGTGTCTATCTTACACAACTGTTAAAAAGTGGGCAGCTGAATTCAAATGTAGTCAGTAGAGCATTAAAGATGACGCTTGCTTTGCACGAAGATTGACGTACATATACATTTTTTTATGGTATGTCAAGTAATTGTATAACTGCAGTCAAGTTGGAATCCAGAAGTTGTCACTTAAAGTTTGTTTTTTCCTTTTTTTTTATGACTATTTACCCCAAATTTGGGTGTTCCCAGCCAGTGAGCAATGATAAGTTGTTTACTTTCACTTATTTGTGGTATTATTCCAAATGTTAATGGTGAGAACTTACTGTAATTGCGCCTCTGAGTTGAAGTAATAATAATAAAATAATGTTTGTAGTTTTTTCATTCTATAAATTATGTCTCATTTTTTACAGGTGTTCCTTCTGCAGAGTTAGAACTATTCCTTCTTCAAGATTTAACTGCAAAGGGTTTGAAGAAATTTGGAACTTCAATAGAATTAAGCTATTCAACAATACAAAAATTGGTATTAAAGCAATTGAATACGGTTGGACACAATCTAACATATCATTTGGCTGAGCTCAGAGGAATGGCGCGAATACCGCACAGATATGAGGTCATTTGTTTTATTTGATCATTTAATTTCTTTAAATGTTTTATATTACAAGTTTAAGATTTGAAGTTATTTGTTCATTATTAATTTGATAATTTTTCTTATCCATTTGTAATTTACGAGGGTGAATTGAAAGATACGCAACCTCAAGGTGAAGTTCCCATTTTTACTTTAAGGTAACAACTGTCATCTTGTGACAACATTTAGCTATCAGTGTGTCAATCATTTACTATAATTTGTTTCCATGTGCTTGGTCTTTTTATTTTGTGCGTACCGAGTGTAATTTAGCAAAATGGACAAAATTCAATTAACAGCAGTTATCAGGTACCTTCATAAAAAGGGGATGACTCTGAAGCAGATTCACGACGACATGTAAGAGACGGGATCATTGTGATCATCTTACACAACTGTTAAAAAGTGGGCAGCTAAATTAGTCAGGAGAGCATTGAAGATGATTCTCGTAGAACATTGACAAATTATGCCACATAATAATGGGTGATCGAAGATTCAAGTTCAAAAGATAACCTAAATACTAAAGATTTAATATGAAAGAGTGCACAATATTATTGTGCACTCTTTGAAAGCTTTAGCACTCATCTCGCAGCTTGACCGTTAAAAGCTTTAGCACTTAAGATACCTTATTTTTTAATTGTAACTAAGGTATCTGTGAGATGAGTGATAAAGCTTTTAACGGTCGAACACAAGAGTTCTTGTTTCATTCTTTTGAGTGTTTAAGCCCTTTACGTAGCAGATCCTTGAGTTTTTGAACTCTGTTGTAATTATGGATGATGGTGACCTGAAGTCACCATCATATTACAGAATCTAAACAACAGTTGAAACATGAAAATTTCACATTTTTATGTTGGAATCAAGTGTGTTGAAGTTAGAGGGGAATATGTTGAAAAATAAATATAAAAAGATTCGGGTTTATTTTTATCAGTCAGGTTACGGACTTTTAAATTCACCCTCGTAATAATTCAACGCTTTAAGCGGAAAATAATTTATCTACATAGCTGTTTATGAATATATTGAATATCTTTTATAGGTTCTTGGCTTGGAAGAAGAATCTGTCAGTCAGGCGATATTGGCGAGCAGCGCTTTTATTAACAAATGTTTAGAGCTTCAGCAAGTGATAGAACATTCAATGAAAAATTATAAAGCATTTTTCCGATGGTTGTTTGTCGTAATAGTAAGATTGATGGATGAACATCTCTCAAATGATATTAATAAAATAAATCAACAAGATTTAACATACATAGCAGAATTTCTACAAAACTTTGATAAAGTCGGTGTGGAAAATCCTAATACTTCTAGAGATAATCAAAATCCTGATTCCACTGAGAAAAAAAAAGGAAAATTCAGCTTGGAAAGACTCGGCCAATATTTAGTTAATAAAGAATTGACTATAGTTTCAGATGATACTAATAATCCTTGGATAAAATTCTTGAGTGAAAACCCTTGTTTAGCCAACAGCCAGAGTATCATACAAAGTTTTAAGAAGTACTCATTAGTACAGCAACAATTACATTTGAAGTCTTCCATCCAAAATGTTTTTGATCGTTCGGAAAAATCATTGACTTCACAGTTTAAATTATTTGATATGATCAATTGTGTGCCTTTTGATTTAAATGAAAGAAAATTAAGCGGAAATCTGAAATTAACACAAATAAATGATATTAAAGAGCATTCAGTCCTTGTTGCTTTTACTGAGCCATTATCTTCAGAAAGAGGATTTTATTTCATGGAAATATTATTTAGAAGGGACATTCTCATTACCAAATGTGGCTATTTTTACTTTTTAGCCACAGCCAACTTGAATGATAGTAAAATGGATAATTTAGCAGGAAATAATTTAAATGTGGTTGACATTCAGTTTTATTCAACAGATATAGTCTCAGTTTTGCTAGAAAAACCACACGATGATGACATATCAGCTTTTGTACAGTTTCCGGTTGATTTATGTAAAAAGCATTGTAAAGAAATACCGATACAAGAAAAAGGTCAAAGCATCGATGCTGTAAAGAATATCGCAAAGAATAATGCATTTTCTATTTTGGAAAAAGGGTCTTGTAATATTCTAGACAAAATGTCTTCCAAGAGACTCGCTGTTTCAGGAAGCCGTAAAGTAGCGGTCGTTTTGTCAAAAACATATCGCAAAGTTCGATTGTTTGAAATGGAAGCTGACGGAGAGGAGGATGAAGACGAGACCCTCGATACGACACAGCAGTCTCATTCTTCCACTCAGCAAAGTGATCAGAGCCAATACATTTCATTGAATGAAACCGGGATGCTTCATTTCTCTTCAAATCCTATTGATTGTGATAACCAATTGTCTGATGTGGTAGATCTGGATAATCCTGATTTGCTGTAGTATTTTAAGAGTAACATGTTTATTTCTACAAATAAAGATATTGAAAAAATGATAAATTTTTTATTTTACATATATTTACATTATAAAAATATCTATTCTTAAGAAACTAAACAATTTATGAAGCATGTACGAGTATGTTACACTTTGATGCAAAATTCATCAACATTTACGAGTATATTACAAAGGATAATTATGTTGTATAAAAATTGTATTATTTTGCCATAATGTGGTTTTTTGTTAATACTCTTTTTTTTATTGTTTGTGAATTTTCAGGATAATATGCAACATGAAGTCTGAAATGTATCAATTTAAGTAAATTTGTTTTTTAATTTGTAAGAGTAAATTTGTTTTTTTACGCAAATTATTTTGTTTGGGTTAATAAAAATATGTGTAGGCAGACAGAACAGATCTACATTCTATCCTGACACATTTTCCCCTTCTGCTACATTCATACCCCTTGTCATGCAAACTCTCCTATTTTTAAGTTTCAGTCTTCCTTGCAGAATTTGATTTATTTGGTAGTGACAGGTTTTCCTAAGCCTTTCCAAACTTCTCATATCTTCTATATTACTCGAAGTGAGTTATTTGCAATCTTTATCATTTTGAAGTAATATAGTACAATTTAGAAACAAACAAATGAAAAATAACAATTGCATCAATAAAAATGGAAAATTTTTCAATCAAAAGTTTTATTTGAATATGATAACGAAAATAAATGACTTTTAAGTCATATAAATTGTTGCAAGTAGAAGAAAAGGTTATAAATCTATTTCTTTCTATTAATAAAACTTGGCATTGTTTTTGTAAAAATATTATATTTGGTTTTACATATTTTATTAAAATATGAAGAAAATATTTGAATGTTTAAACAGTGCATTCCTGTAATTTAGAAGTAAGGAAAATAAATTGCTATACTCGTAAGTATAAATATTATTGGACTTGGTATATCATTTTCATTTTCAAAATAATATTGTGTCAAAATTCCTAATGGTGTTACGTGTGAGATGTGTTCAAATCGCATTAAAATTTTGTCACTTTTGCTATTGCAACTTGAAACATTTCTGCTCTTTTTTTTTACCCTTTTGGGTATCGAATACTTAGATTTTTTATGAACACTTATTATTGAACACTTATTTTTATCCGTAACACCTTGTTGTCTGGAGGTAAATATAAGACTACATTTAGATTACTACTAAATTAAAAAAAAAAAATAATGATTAAAATATTTTATACTTGAATTGCCAATTTACTTTAACAATTGGAATGAGTTCTAATTTGCATTTTTAAGTACTTTTATTATATCTAATAAGGCCAGATATTGATTTGACTCAGGCAATTGCCTAGTTTGTTGAATCATGACCGCGTAATGCCTGATTTGCAACATCCATGGGCACTGCATAATTCTTATGTCTGTAAAAATTGTATCTTATTTAAAAAATATATATGAAAGTGCTAATTTGAATTTTAAGAGGCCGTGCATAGTTGTGGGATATTGTGCAAAGTGTGAAACTATGCAAAAACTATAAACTGTAAAAAATCTACAAACAACTTGTATTAAGTATATTTAGATTTATAATGATTGGAAGACTTCAAAGACAAAAAGAGTAGTTCTGTCTTCCCAAAAATTATTATGCCAGCAAGCCTGAAGGATGGCAGACCCAAAATGAGATGGGAGAACAATATTTCTAAAGACAAATTCACTGATACTGACAAGATATACGCATGGAATTATCGAAACTAGTGAAGAATGACAAAACATCTGTCAGTGAAGGTTGATTCTGGAAGAGGCTATATCTACAATGATGTACAGTATCTGAGAGGATGATGCACTCAGTCTTTATTTCTGTAGGTTTTGGTCTAATCTTATGTATTTTGAATAATGTTAAAACAATTGCACTATTTCGATTCATCACTATTTTTTTAAATATAATTATAATATTCAAATGAGTAGTATAGGCAATGGAATCACAAAAATATCTTTGGCACAAAATAAGTAATTTACGGTAGATTCCCGATTATCCAATCTTTGACTGTTGGACATTCTAGACTATCCGATCATAGTCAAAATGTAATGTCGATTTTAAGAACATGTTTCATTGCTTAAAGTGAAAATAGTTTAAAGCCTGCAATCGCAATGTTTGATTAACAATATTATGTGTACAAAATATATTTGAAATCATACAAAAAATGTATTACATACGTACAGTACCCGGCGGTAAGTAATACACATCGGGCTTAAGAAAGAGACTGCCGGCCATAATCGGGTATCTTCGGCTTTGTAGAGCGTCGTCTTTGTCATTCATATGTCTTCCGTTGTGATTTGTCAGTTGTCAAGCGTTCTAGGGTGTGGTCGATCGGTGAGATGACGCTCGACAAAGCCGAAGTTAGCCGATTATGGCCGACATTCTCTTTCTTAAGCCCGATGTGTATTACTTACCGCCTGGTACTGTATCTGCTGTTAATCTTTACTGGAAAAAAGTCACTGCACAAAACACTATGCTCTTTATGACTGTCAGTGTCCGAATATGTCTTGCCACGTCTATCCATATATAAGTAGGCACATGTTTTAAATTAATAAAACAACATGTTTTCAATTTTATTTGTTTTCAGCAGTTCCAGCTTATCCGTCATTCTCAGTTATCCGACACTTCCACAATCTAGTTTAGATCGGATAATCGGGATTCTACTGAATAAAATTTTTTTTTCTTTAAATTAAGTACTTGGATTCTTTTACATAAATTTTAATATAACCTTACCAAAAACAAACAAATCTGAATTTGATTTGATAAAAAATATTAAACTTGTGATGTTTCCGCCATATTGAAAAAATATGATGCCAATCCGTCAATTTTTTAATTAATAATTTCACTAATCAATTTTATTCATTTCTGCTAATTTAAAATGACTAGGGGTTTTGATTTTTCATACAAGATTTCTATTTGCCACATTTATGGAGATTTGTTCGAAAGCAGTATTGAAATCCGTATCGAGACCCTGATTGTCTATGCCAGTAATGTGCTCAGTAGGCATGTGGCTCGGACCGGGTAAGGAATCATTTATTATTGTGGTTGTTCTGTTGTAGATTTCATCACCACTTCCTTCATCATCGTCTTCTTCAGCTGAAACAAATAAATTTCATTTTAATTTATTTTTTTCTTTAGGAAACTACAGAGAAACCCATTTAACCCTTTGACAACCGCCATGTTAAAACTGAAACTGGCCACTCGAACCAGCATGTTTTTATCTATTTCTCTAGTCAAATGACATCATGCTTTAAAAATTTAATAAGAAATCACACAGCAACAATAATGCTGAATTCATATGTTTATATGAGATTCAAAAAAATATTTTGATTAACTTGTTTGGAGGCAGTCAAAAATGAAGTAGTAATTAAAATTCAATTATAATTTTGTAATTTTTTTCTTCACATATGAAAAAAAATACACAATAAAAACATAAAATAAAATTAAAAAAACACAATTATTTGGAAAAATCATTTTTACCATGGAAATCAATGAAATAATCTTCATTCTGTAGGGAGACCTGGCATATCCTGCGTTCCCACCGACACTCCTTGTTCAGGCCTTTGGCCTTACATACTATACAATTTTTGGTAACATACTTCTTTCCACCAGCATTGCCATGGATTTTATAAGAAAAGTGGGAGTTTCTTCCTTGTAGTTTGAGAGGAGTGTCGCAGGGCCCTGACCTATTCACCAGTTACCGAGTGTGGGATCCTGGACAGTGACTACTTCATTACTTGGCCCGGTGGTTGAAATGTTCCCTTCACCCGATTCATCTTCCGAATCTGAAGCATCCTTGTCTGAAACTGGTTCTTCTTCATCCTCACTATAGAAGAGTCTTTCGTCTTCAGATTCACCACAATCTGACTCGCCTAATACATTATATAACTTGTTTTCACTTCATTTTTCCAGTTCAAGAAATGGGTATGAGCGCCATTTATCGGCCATTTTGAATATTGAGTAAATAAATCGATCTTTGTATTACAAATTTCTTTATTTTTTGTTTGAATCCTTGTTAAACTAAGCTTTAGTGTTTTTTTGGTAGATGTCAATTAGTGTTTTTGCGGTACATGTAAGTCAGAAAAAAAATATACATTATGACATTGTCATAGCTCGAGAATTTCTCGGTCACGGTAAGGAATGCATAATTATTTTGCCCGAGAAATTCTCGGGCTTGGTTGTCAAAGGGATAAGATATTCCCATTTAAGAAGTTTACTCCCATAGAAAAATTGCATCATATTCGCTCTCCTGAAAAGAAGCCAGTTTCAGTGGTGTTACAATACATAAATATTGTCGCACGTCACTTTAGTTTTCTCATAGAATGAAGAAACAATAGTTTGTTAAATTAAAATTATCACCATCGTATTTTATAGTTTTTGTTTTAGGTTACCGAAAAAGTTCATGCAGTCAATCTTTCGTCTTCTTCCACGGCCATCTGAAAAACCTGATCATCAAAATCAGACAGATGACCTCTTACTTCCTCGTCTTTTAAGCTTGTGTCGCCGTTTTTGAATCATTTTCGAACTTGACTTTTACCAATCAATCCTTCACCAAAGGGTTCGTTGAGATCGTGAAATGGCTGTGCTGCAATCCATTGTTTTTGCGAAGAGATACAGCATGATATGACGAATATGAAGGTGGTTTTTGACAAGGATTAGTAAAAAAATTTAAACAAATTTGACAGATTTAAAGGGCACCAATAAAACAATAGTTGATTATGCACCAACTTAATTGTGAAATGAGTGAATATTTTCTAACTGCAAAGTGATTATTTGACAGATAGGTTTGTTGACTTTATATTTGTTGCAGTGCGACGCAAGTACAATCACACTGATTTTTATAACATTTTGACAGACTGGGTTTGATGTAAATATGCTCAGCTTTTGGGTTTTTCAATGAAATAGTGCCTCAATATTTTATGATAATTTAGTTAAATTTTACAAACGGCTGCAGTTCCGACTTGTTGGGAGTATTATGCATAAATTTCATGGATTTAAGTCAGCTGTCTCAAAATAGGCCATGAGCCTAGTGAGACAGCTTATATAGGCTGTTTGTCTTGTGTAGACTATGTAAACATTTAAATCATCATCCTGTCATATAGCTCATGACCGAGCATCGTGACTCCCATGATAGCCTCTGACGACTCCTCTCCCTCCATCCCTGCGCTCCGCGGCTCGAAGGGCAGTTATAATGGGTAGTCCAGTTGCGTCTCTCATTTGGTCAGTCCAACACGTTTTGTGCGTCATATTTCCCTGCCTCCAGTAACCACAAATCTCTCCGAACTGTCACCTTGGCCATGAGCAATTTGCCCAAACAATCGGAGGACTCGTCGAAGGCATATTGTCAACAATTTGTTGGTGATTCTCAGTTCTTCGAGAATGGAGGCATTAGTTTGCCTTACTGTCCATGGACTCCGTAACATCCTTCTCCAGCACCACATTTCAAATGCATCTATTCTACATCTCTTGCTTGCTCTCAGAGTCCAAGTCTCCGTGCCATACATGAATATTTAAATATACAAAACTATATACTGGGTATGCTCAGAATTTCTTGATATCGTATCTCAAACACCGAGATGCTGCATCTAGCAGGTGTAGAATGAGAACCAAAGATATTTTCTCAAGAGTGATCACCAATATCAAGGAGCTGGACATGGCACATCAAGAAGAAGAATACACTGGGCATAGTTAATGACTTACCAAGCATGACAAGTTGAGTCTTGCGTTTTTTCTCTGCCTCTTTCATTCTGTAGAATATGAATGCACATGTTAGAAGAACTATCGTGGATATGATGATGCATATAATTTTTACAACTTCAAGGTCATCAGTGGCATCTTCAATAATTTCTGCAGTCTGCAATTTTTGAAATCTTCCATCTTGTTTGACTACCATTTCAACAGCACCGATGTTGAGATTTCCTTTATCAATATGTTTAGATATGCATCTGTAATAGCCAGTTTCTTCGGGAGTTACAGCCTGAAATTATATTTTTTCTTATTACAAATTCTTTATTACAAAACGTGAATATAAATAAAAATTCTAGGAATTTATCATACATGACATATTTGTTCATAACACCAAGTGTTTCAAGAATTGATGTTATATACATACAATTATGCCATTTCCCTGTCGGGATAGGTAGAGAGGATAGAGTGCGAGACTTTCTGATCATGACACATCTTTCGTCACTTCTCTATTCATATACCTTCTCATACAACTCCTACGGTTTCTACTAATTTCAGTGCAGTTGGATAGTGGAAAACAAAAAAATATTATTGATCTACATAGGAACATCCAAAAGTTTCTTGTCCAAGGATATAAAAAAGATGAAACAAATATTTTATTTTCAATATGTTACCTTATTGATCAATACATTTTTTAGAATGATGAATTCATTTTTCTAAAATTTTTATTATCAAAATTGTGTAACATTTGTAATAACTTCTTTGCCACTTTAAAAACAAAAAATTACGCAAATCGAATTTTAGTTTTACAATTAAAAAATAATCACTAGGAGCCAAGTCAGGACTATAGGGTGAATGATTTAATTCTTGGAAATCAAAGTGTTGAATGGCAGCCTTTGCAACAACAGAAGTGTGCTCTGGCGAATTATCATTCCATGTTAATAATCTGTCATGTCAAGAATAGTATTGAACCAGTGGAGTCCATGCTTTGTCTTATAGTAATCCAAATAAAATTGAATTTTTCTTGGTGGCTTCACTGAGTAGACATCTTCTTGATGGGGATGCTTTATCAGTTGTTAGTATTTTTCCAAAAGATAGCATCAATATTTTTCAAAAAGGGAAATAAAAACTCATCAATAAAATTTTTGTGTTGCATCTGGATTATTGCAACTGTATATTTTGGTTTGCCTGATTCACAAGTCTCTAAACTCGTTTGTTTTTAATGCGGCTGTTAAACTTATATGTTAGTCATAAATATTGCCATATTGGCATACTCTACGTAATGCAAGTGAATGTTGTTAAAAAACACGCTACAAGTAACTGCTTTATCATATGAGTAGCTGTAAAGTAGCATCACTACTAATTTTTACATGGTCTTTGGAGAAGCATGCTACTTTGGTTTAGAAAAATAGCTGTATAGATCCACTTTTCTCTTACCTGAACTATTTGTTTCTAATTATTTTATTTTATTATCATTAACCTCTAAACGAGTATGGCTGTACGGTGAGCGAATTTTTACCTCAAGAGAGTATGGACGTACACGGTACGTCCGATGTTTTTATTCCCGAATACATGAATTTATCCATAAAATGGAAATGGCTCAAATGTTTTTATCTATTAAATTATTCTGTATATGGCAGCCGCAATTACGTTTTTTATTTGTGAAAAATATTTGTTAGTAGAAAACTAACGATTTGGTAAAAAAAAAACAATTTCAGATAATTTTAAAATGTAAAAAAAAACACTCATATTTTACTTACAAAATTTCACTCGCTTAGAGGTTAAAATTAATAATAGTTTATATAATGAAATAAAGATAATAAACACACCTAGAGAAAAGCTCAGTTATCAAATTTTTGTATTGTATTGTATTACATTTTCGTTGTATACAGCACAACCTGGGGGTTTATTGCATTGTGGACATTGTGGGGAACAAACTCGCAAACCCCAGGTTGGAAGACAAAGACATCTTATCAACTAGGTTTTATTTATTCAATACTTTATTATACAGTGTACAATATGGGTTTACAAAGTTTTAAGTTGCAGGTGGAGAATTTATATTTTGATGCAGAGAAAATAAAACTGCAATACCAAAGCAATGAAAATAACAAATTTAATAAAATCATTGATGGTCAGGAGAAGGAAAGGGAGATTTGAAAAGAGTGATGATGGAAAACCGGGAAAAATATGCTGTGTCACTGAAGTGAGATGTAATGTATTTTTATTTGCTTTTTGAATCACATAATTTAAGGTGTGTCTTATATTAGCTGATTCCAGAGTCTATCAGCACGCACAGTAAAATATGATGTGAAAAATTAAGTGGGGAATTGGAAAAGCCAAAAGGCAATCAATCTCTGCTGGAGCGTAGTGACTGGAAAGTTACTGAATAATTTTGACGAGATATATGCTGCATTTTTTTTATTATGGATGGAAAACTTCCCACGAATATTTCATCTCCAAAACAACTTGTCGAAATTAGCATTATTTATCAAAAATTTACAAATTTAAATTATTGAATATTTTTAAAGTTCTTTCATACGTTTTGAGCTTTCATGAAACATCTGCATATTCAGAAAGCACTTTTAGTATAACAAATTTTAAATGGAGTGATGAGAGGAATAGGTTATACTGACTTCATAAAAAATGAATTATTGATTTATCAACACATTCGGAATTTTTGGTGGATATAAAAGCAGAAAAATCATTTTTGAATTTGGCAAGAAGCCAAAATAAGTACAACTTTAAAAATCAATTGGAGAAAAGAATGAATCGAAGAAAAAAGAACCTTTTTTTTTTTTTTTTTGAAAATTGAGTTTTATGAATAATAAATTTTATATCCTCCGTGCTATTTCACATCCTGAACATTTGGCAAATTGTGAGATTTTTTTTTTTAATTACACGGACCTCTCAGTATTTTGACTAGTGTCCTTCCCTGGTACCTCAGGAAATTGGCAACCCTATTTCCATGCAAAAATTATTATTAAATAAAAAAAATTATTAAAAAGATACAAAACTTAATTTTTACCTTAATAAGAAGTTTCCCTGAAAGCACTTCGTATTTATATTTGGCATGATCATAATCATTGCCTGGACCGATAATCTTGTTTTGTCCCAGCTGCCAAAACATGAAGTTGTGTTCGTTATCATTGCTGTTGCAGCGGAGCACTGCTGTGGTCCCAACAGGTACTTCAGTCACCTGAGTACCGATATCCGTAGAGAAAAACGCAGAAGACATAGTATTTATGACGCACAAAAATTAGTAATCACAAAAAAATATATATTTCACACTATAAATTATTTGAAACCACAAGATGAATGAAAATGACTCGCAGTTATATCACCACATCACAAGAGAGAGTAAGAACACATCTTAAAACTTGTGATTTGATGGCACAAATGTCTTGCCAAGTTTTATATTTAGATCGGAGTCACATGATTTATAATGTAAATTTAACTGAATCAAAACAATGCTTGTGTGGGAGAGATTTAAAATTTGTTTATTTCAGTCACTTCACTGTCCAAAATTAGAATGAAATATACTCAATTGATTATTTAGCAGTCTTTTCTACTCAATCAATGGATGAAAACATTTCCAAATGCTAGTATCGATTATCATTTTGCATCAGTTCGGTTAAGACGTGAATGATAACAATTAATAAAAGTATCCAAATAGGTATCATCACTACATAAATAGGCAAATTAACTTTAGCGTATTCAAGTTTTATACATATTATTATTTGCGCAGTCATTTTTAAACCAATAACTGGGATGTACATTATATTATGATTCATTGTACCTCGAAATCTGTCCAATCCATTCTTGCAGTGCGATATCATATGGAATAAAACATACATCAAGAGAATAAAATCATAAATCCACATTGGTATAAAAACTATAAACCAAGTCCAATGATTTTTGGATTCCAGTCGTAAACAGAGTAATATTAAAAAAACTAGAAGTATAAACCACGTAAATAGTGCTCGATGAAGTATGGCCATGGTTATAAAGTTATTTTATTCACTTTTTAATAGTTAAAACTAAACAACATATTATTTTAGCGTTGACAGCTATCGATTTATATTATTAAATAGTCAACGAAATATGGCTAAACGATGAAAAAATTTACTATTAAATCTGAAAATGCAATTAAACCAAAAACAGGAGTTTTAGTGGCTTATTGTATTCGTAATGTTTATTTTAAATAGGATATTTTAGTGGCAAAGGTACTATCGGTTCAAATGTCAAAAAGTTCGATTTATCTAGCAGTAAGGTTATAATGAATAAAAGAGCAGTTAACGAAATAAAAATGAGCTATATAATAGTATGGTACAGCGCGTATTAAGCTATAAACTATTTTTATATTCATATACCTAATATTATATATCAAGCTGTTTTCCTATTTTGGTTAAACGATATACATCTTTCAATTCCGCAACATCCATATATATTCCTAAACAATTTTTGGTTTATACCCAATGTAGATTTGTTTTATTAATATTTTTAACCCATGCTTTCTGCATACACAAAGCGCTACACAGTACTCTTTTTATTTGAATAACCATATCAATCCTTTAATCATTTTATTTTACTTATCACATAGATTCATCATTAATAACGTTATTCTGTATTATGTTATACACGGTTAGGGCAAATATTATTCTTAGTGTACGCATTTATACGGCATTTATTTGACTTCTTTCGCTATTTTTCATGTCCATGCTTCACTCCATCCCATCAAAGTTGCTACAAATATATTGTAGTGAAATATCATTATTGCTGATCTTGACGCTGTTTGGTTCCAGTATATTGATTTAAATCCTTCATTTAGTTTGTTTCCTATCGCAACACGTCATTCAATATTTTGTGTAACTCTTTCGTCATCTAAAAATATGCAGTAACAAAATGTATATATATATATATATATATATATATACTTGCTTAGGTCTTCCACTTTTTGAACTATAAAAAAATATATGTATGGTCTATGGTGACGATGTAAAAGGAAATAGTGTGTGTTAAAAATGGTTTGAAAAAGTTCGTTACGATATTACTAGACTGGTAGTACGATATCACTAGGAAGATGGTGTCCATTCTGAAAGGACCACTGATCCACAAATCAACGCTTTGATCGTGAATATGAAGCATTTTACAACACGAGATATTGCTAAAATTCTAAAAAAATCAAAAACCATTCACAAGCTTTGGGTACAACTTTGTATTCAAATTTAATCTAAAAATACGAAATTACCCATATTTTATGATTTGTTAAAAAAATCATGTTTTACTATTATAAATTTTACACCATAAATGTTTTGTTACATGCATTTTCTAGATTGAAAAAGACGTATGGAGCTTCAACCGTTGTACAATAATGATGTGAAGTTAGCATCATAACTAAAATGTAAACAGCTGACAGCTGTCAACGATGCTAGGTTCTGTCATGAACCATGTCATAGGGCACGCGGGATTCTGAGGTGATGTGGCCGGTGGGCTAGTCAACTCAGCTGGAATATGTATTTAGCAATTATTTTTGTGATAACATGTTTAAAACTCCTTCTCATTCCAAGCTAGTAAGTGTTTATCTTCCATTTTTTATTCTTTATTTTACATCACATCATATTTAATTCAAGAATTCCATTTCCTAGTGTGAAATTTTATTCTTTTCAGCCATTCCACAGATTTTGAAGTGCACAGAAATTGGCTCGCAATAACTCATTCTTTACCAATAAATCGCTGGTATTATGAAGAATCTTCAGAATGGACCTTGGATTATCCACCACTGTTTGCATGGTTTGAGTATGGCCTCTCTCAAATTGCGAGACTTTTCGATCCTCATATGCTGGTTGTATCTAATTTAAACTACAAGTCCCAAGAGACGATCTTGTTTCAAAGGCTGTCAGTAATTTTTACTGATTTGGTCTTTGGCATCGGAGTAAAGAGGTAAGGAACTAACTTAAATGTCTTACATATTGACTAATCTCTGCAGTTTATTAAATTGTTTGTCGTCTGTTCAGAGGATTTTGCAGTATTTTGACAGCGGATGTTAAAATTACTAAAGGCGTAAATCAAGGGCGTGTGATGTTACCTGGTTGTTTAATTGATATATATATATTATTTATAGTAACGTTATTATATTGGTTGAGTCATAAATAATTTCCGTTATTTGGGAACAAATTGTAACGATTCATTAGTGATCCCAATAACTCATACTTGACAAGTTTTTATCTGTTTGGAGTAAACAAGTACATTTTAGTCTTATCACGGCAGTGACAGCTTACACATCGTATTAAATTAATAAATTATCAGTCAGTGAAATGTAGGGATTGAAAGTGCATATTCTTCATATAATGTTGTGGAAGTGAAAGCAGGCGAAAAATGCGACAGAGACATCTGAAAAAGGTACAGTGTGTATGGTGAAGGAACCATAACTGACCGGCAAGTGCGAAAATGGTTTGTGAAATTTAGTTCTGGTTTGGATATACGCCATTGAAGGATGAACCCAGACCAGGGCGCTTATTGGACTTTAATGATGAAGCATTAAAATCATTGGAGAATGCAGTACACGCCAAAGTACTCGAGAATTAGCAGACAAGTTAAACACGTCACAATCCACCATATGCCGCCACTAAGAAAAGCCGGGGAAAGTCAGCAAGCTAGGTGTTTGGGTTTCATGTGGTCTTAGTGAAATAAACAAGACAGATTGTTTATCGATAGCGACAAGTCTTCTTTCATGACAGAGAAGCAACCGATATCTTGATAAAATCATTACTGGTGATGAAAATGGATCACATACGACAATGTTCTATTAAAAAGCTGAGCTTCACGGAAGATAAATAATGTTTTTTGTGGGATTGTTGTGGTATTATTCATTTTGAGCTTTTCAACCTTAATGAAACCGTAAATGCAGATTTATACGTTCAACAGCTTCAGTGTGTCCATCAAAGTTTGATTGAAAAGCACCCTGTGCTCCTCAATCGTAAAAATGTTTTACTCCAAAACGACATAAAACCTTATACAGCAAGAGTAACACAGGATTTTTTTGGAGCTTGGCTGGTTTGTTCTATCCCATCCACCATACTCACATGACCTTGTACCATCTGATTATCATCTGTTTCGATCGTTGCAAAATGTTTTGATGGGGATAAATTCTCTAATGTAAATCAGGTTTGAGAGTTTGCTGAAATTTTTTTCATGTCAAAACCAGTGGAATTCTACTCAAAGGGTATCGAAGAGCTATGTGATAAATAGCAACAAGTCATTGCAAATAATGGTGAATATATAATTAATTGAGATATCATTGCTGGTTTTTTATTGAAAATTAAAATTGATGTACTAAAACGAAAGTTTTTATGGCTCAACCTAAAAGATTCTTTGTAATTGGTTTTATCAAACACTATTTATTCCAATTTTTATAACGGTATAACCCTACCGGTTTCAAAGCTTTCACCTCATCAGGGGAGCACAAGGTCTTGTTTGTGTGATGAGGTGAAAGCCTTGAAACCGGTAGGGTTTTACCGTTACAAAAAGTGGAATAAACAGTGTTTGATAAAATAAATTACAATGTCTTTAAACCTCCACAATGTTAATGCCTTAACTATAAATAATATAATACAATAGATTCTTGTTTGCGCGATTTAAAAAATGATGGTAGAAGTTTAAGAACTAGTGAAATTAATGTATGTGAACTTCTGTATGCCGATGAAAATGAAGGTGATTTAAATTATAAATTATCTGTATGAGAGATGCCTAGTAAAATGTTTGAATATTAATTTAACTAAATCATGGTTATGGTTATAATAAGAGGTGTCGTAAAATGTGGTTAATATATTGGTTAACTCAGAGAAACTGTAGCAGGTTGATGAGTTATGTTATCTGGGCAGTATGTTTATGTGTGATGGGTGGGTTGAAAGGGACATTCAAAGAAACGTAATGACAGGGAACAAGGGAAACAGAATACCTAATATAATATATCAGGTGTTAACATAAATTGTGTCCGTTTTTTTCCAATTTAAAAATGAGCGCCAAAAGTAAAACAAAATGGTAAATGTTATACATCTTTCGAAAGAAAATTTTCTGCTCTACAAGATATTGTGTTTGCTTTTACATTACTTATATTATTTTACTGAGATTACAAGCTTTCAAAATGGAATGTCAAGTAGATGAAAGTGAGCATTTTCGACACCTCCTTCTGTTCGCGTTCAATTGAGGGAATAAAGCTGCCAAAGCTGCTCGCGATATTTGCGAAGTATACGGTGAAGATGCTATGACAGGTCAGCTAAAGGACAGCTAATCGATGGTTTTTGCGTTTCAAAGACGGTAATTTCGACCTGAAAGGCATGGAGCGTTCCGGACAATCAGTGGACTTCGATGAAGACCGTTTAAACCATATTATTCATGAAGATCCTCTTCAAACATTTTTCATCACCATTTTCAAACAATTTTTCATCACCATTTTCAAACCATTTTTCACCACCGATCATAGATTTGGGAGAAAAAGAGGGTTTGTTTAGTTGTTTTTGACTGTTCTATGACAATTGCAATAAATATAAACTGTGTCTATTTAAATGCGACGTCGATGAATTGGTGCCGTAGACCATTAGTATAGCAATGGCATGCCGAAAAATGTTTTCTTGAAAATTCTTACTTTTAGTAATCAATCTAGTTTACTCCATGATTACTCAAATTATGTTCTGTTGTCATGAAAAGTATTCAATTGACTTTTCTCAAATTGTTGGAAGTATTATTGATATGGTTTTTTCTATTATAGATGTTGCGATTGTTTTGGAGACACTAAGTCAAGACTCCTAGTCTTTTTACTGCTGTTTGGCAATGCTGGATTACTTATGGTCGATCACATACATTTTCAATACAATGGCATCCTTTTTGGAATTTTACTCCTTTCCATTGGTGAGGCAATGAAGGTATGTTATTTTTTTTTATTTACATAGTAAGTTCCAAAAGTTTTAGTATATGCAAGGGAAGAAAATTAAAGATCTACTTAAAAGCGATCGATTAGTAGATCACGATTAACTAGTTAAGTACCTAGGTACCTCTGATATATCTGTATTTATTTAAAAAAAAATTTAATGCAATTGTTATTTTTTTCAGAATAATTACGTCCGATCTGCATTGTGGTTTTCCATTCTATTAAATATGAAGCACATATTTCTTTATATAGTTCCTGCTTATGTAGTCTATTTCTTCAGGACTTTCTGCTTCACTGTGGCATCTAAAGATAATGTAAACGTGGCTTGGTATTCGTTTTCTTTGAAGAATTTGGTAAAATTAGCTGCAACAGTTTTGAGTGTATGTTTGATCACATTTGGTCCATTTTATAAACACATTCCTCAAGTAAGTATATATTTAAACATTACTTATAATTGTAATGTTAATTTTTGTAATACATTTTTTGGTTGTCTGATAACCAAAAAATGTGTCTCCAAACTTCAATTGTGCACCGTCAAATCAAAAAAATACCATACACAGCTTATGCTGAAGATATTATAAGGTACGTTTTTGCTTTGGGAATTGATCCTATTGTATTGTATTGTAATTTTATATTGTATTACAGTTGTACTGTATCATTGTGTACAGCGCAACCTGGTATGTTTATTGCCATGTGGCAATTCTTTCAACCAACCAGAAAGATGTTAAAGAGGTCTTAAGTGAAAACGAGACTGGAATCTTTCCTAAAATACATGGGTTCCAATGGAAATTGAACCCGCATCCTCCAACTTAGAAGATGGTGGAGGCCATCTATGGGCTTGAACTAAACGGACATACCCATAAGTAAAAGTATCATAGAACAAAATAAAGGTGCCTATTAGCAAATATATAATACTCATACGAATAAATCATGCATCTTCTTCATTCAATCTGGAACACAGGTATACTGTACTATACTATCATCAGGAACTCAGGCATCCATGTTGGTCTGGAGCCCATAACTTCACGTCCTCCAATGTTAGGCCAAGTCCTCTCGATACATGAAAGAAAAAACTTATTTTTTCAAACAGGAGTTCAATATGTGGTATTCTAAAACAAGGAAAGATATTTATTAAGAGTGTGATTTGAACTAAAGTGGAAGTGCTATGTTGTATTTTATTTTTTGATATTTCTTTATGTGTACTCATCGCTGGTTCGATTCCACTCTAGTTTTCACACAAGGCATCTTTCTAGTTGGTTAGAAGAGATTTCCACATGGCAATAAGCCTGCTAGGCTGTAACAAAAATGTAATTCAATGCAATACAATCTCTTTGCACACCAAAGTAAAATCGATAATTAAGTACTTGACATTACTGACTTTTAATGAAAAAAACTATAAATTGCTGTTTAAATATGTTATCTGGTCTTTAAAACATGACAATGACGAAACGAGTCTAACATTATTTAGTAACGGGTTCCAGAGTCTTTTTGCATAGATAGTAAATCACAACAAAAATATTGAACTAGAAATGCCAATAAACTATCTCTGCTTGAACATAGCACAAGGTCATGATCGTAAAGATGCTGAATATTTTCAGAGATTTTTATGAGGCCGGCAGGACAGTTAGGGATACTATACAATAGTGACAATATGTGAATTTTGGGTTTATTTCTCACTTTCAACCAATTAAGTTCTTTCTTGTATGAAATGATATGGTAATTAGGTTAAAAGAATTTTGAAAGTGACTGATAATTGTTTTTTTTTTCAGATTGTTAGTCGATTGTTTCCTTTTAAAAGAGGTTTGACTCATGCTTACTGGGCACCAAATTTTTGGGCTCTTTACAACATCGCAGACAAAGTTGCATCTGTTGCTTGTAAGATTTTTTTATTCTTTTGTTTTTTGACTAATTTTTGTTTTTTTCTCTAATCACACTCACAAAATTTCTGTGTATTTAATTGATAGTATTTTTAGTGCACATTTTTCTATTATTTTAGAGTAAAAATAATATATATAATCTTTTTTTGTATATACTCAGCTAAATTAATCTTTTTTCAGTATCTAAATTCGGTTACAAAGTTAAAACAATGACTGGTTCCATGACAAGTGGTTTGGTACAAGAATACAACCATGTGATTTTACCATCTGTAACGCCTTCTGTTACATTCTTGTTAAGTATTTTGGCCATGGTTCCTGCATTACTGAAGCTCTGGAGACTGTGTGCTGATAAAAAGAGGCGTCCAGTTCATTTTATAAGGTACTAACATAGGCTATATTAAACCTTAGACTTCTCAATGAATTCTGTCTACCCCGGAAAATAACGTCTTTTTTATTGAAGAAATTTGTATATAAAGTAAAATTTTCTAAAATTTGAAGCATATGAAGCTGGAACCTAAATACAAATCATGAAATTTTCTAAAAATTGAAGCATATGAAGTTGGAACCTAAATACAAATCATGAAATTTTCTAAAATTTGAAGCATATGAAGTTGGAACCTAAATACAAATCATGAAATTTTAAGGTTAGAAATTATTTTTTAGTTCTTAAACCATACCATGAATTCAAGCCCAAGTCTTCTGTGCACCAACAATCTGTACAATTCAGCAGTTGAAATGTTGAATTAAGCAAAAAGTGAATTAAATACCTATGGAGATGCTGTAAACAGTAATGGGTGATCTATGCAACACATTTTTCAAGTGCTGATAGCGAAATAGTGACCATCTTAAGGAAATTCGTGGCCAGTGTTAAGTTAAGGAATCTAAATTCTTCTGTGTACAGGTCTAATCTCAATAACGAATACGAAAGAAACAAAATTTTCAGAAGAACAAATATTTTTGGTTGAATCTAACGAATTTAATAATATGTTTTACAAATCCCATTTTAATTAAATAAAAATTTAAGTTTATTGAATATTTTTCGGCTAAAAATAGCAGGGGTACAAACCAATGTATGATACAAGCAATATTTAACTAATGGCTTATGAATTTGATTGCTCAAACGAAAAAATAGTAAAGAAAAAATCTTATACTATTTGATAATTCCTCAACATATAATTAAATATAATATAAGCTAGAACATATTCAAGTTTTTACCTCCAAATTGTACAGAATTTCTTCAATTTACGTGCAGTAAAAATGCATTACAGTACTTATCAAAAAGCTATAACCTTACTGAATTTATTTTCGGATGATAAGAAAAACATCTTAAAGAAGCATGTTATATGAATTGTGCAGCTAGGTGGTCAGAAAAATGGTCAATAATTTTTAAATGTTTAAAGATAGCGATTACAGTATAACTGAAATGGAAGTATAAAATGAAGTACAAGGTATGAGCAGTTCAGTGGTTTCTGATATAATTGTAAATATGATGATTACTTTGGTGAAGATAATATTGTTATTTAATAATTGTGAGCAATCTTACTGAAAAAGACATTATTAAAATTTTACAGTCATATTGAGTACGTCAAATGTTATCTTAACTTTGGAGAGCGAAGAAGATAAAAATAACGAAAATGGAGTTATGCCACCTGATATAAAGGTTTCTTTTTTAGAAACTATGAATAGATTGAAAAGGACTCATCTATTTTGTAGCACTGATGTCGTTCCGGAAAATATTTTTCAACAATGATCTGGTATTGAAAATGTAATTATGAATACCGTTAAGATTAAATCAGTACAGTCAAAATAATATAACTCTTTGAAAAAGTTGAAATTGAGTGTATTTGTTTGACTTTTTGTTCTGAAATAAAACAGCTTTTTTAATATTTTCCTCCCATATTTCGTATAATAAAATAGTATTTATGGCCCCATGAAAATCGTTATAATGGGATTTGATCTGTATACCATCGTTTCCTTTGTCGAATTCTTCAAATCCACTGGAGTGATCATGTCACAAATATCTTAGTCCTGCAGCACTTCAACTCTTAACCTATAGAGAATATGGTTGTAAAGACGAAATTGTGATGGACTGGACATGTGATACACATGGGTGATCATCATAGGCTCCCAAAATGCGTCTTGTATGGGGAAGAATTGGGTTAAAGACAGTCGTTGACTTTGTGGTGGTTGCCTGAGGACTGGGAGCAAGTGACTCAGGACTGTGGAGGATGGAGAGCCATCTGTTCTTGGGCTGATGGTATCTCAACGGCTAGATGTGTGAGAAACAGTCAGCGTGCTGCGAACATGTGTCAACATTGCCAGGCGACTCAGCAGGATCCACATGTCTGTGACATTTGCGGGATGTAGTGCACATCTAGGATTGGGCTGTTTTTTCATAGATCACATAATCAACGTGGAAGAGCAGCTTAAGATTGACATTGAAGGGGCGAGGGGTTCCTCGACTACAAGGTCCAGCAATGACGACGACGACATTGTGTTCATATATGTTAAAACTAAATAATTAAAACATATACTGTTAACGAGTCTTCAAAGTTGCCTGATTTATTGACATAAACTGTATAAATTAAAACATTACTTCGAAGTATTATTTGAGTCATTGATTTATTGATTTTATTTACTTAAATACCTTTTTTTGTAGGTGCATTGTCATATGTGCTGCGAGTTCATTTATGTTTGGGTGGCACGTCCATGAAAAGGCTATTTTGATTGTTCTCATCCCTTTAAGGTAACATTTTCAAAATAATTTTTACTTACCCTGTAGCATTTTATGTTTTAAATTTGTACTAAAAAGTAGATAAGGTTTTTTTATGAGAATTTTTTATAGTTGTTGGTACACATGATTGGAGAATAGGTTTTTAAGAATTGTATTTGTGTAGTGTATTTCTTTTTAATTTCAAGTAGACTACATTTCAGGCTGATCTTAGGAGTCACCATTCCATTTTCGCGAATACTGAAGATGGCTGAGTTATCTACTTAAAATTATTTATTTTTCAAAATAGTAGGCGCTCGATTATCCGAGGTGGTAGGGACAAAAATTTAAAACCAGCCTGAAATTTCATTGAAAACCAGCTTAATTTTTTTTTAAAAGAATGCGTTTTTTACCAATTAATATTTCTATTATGTTTTACTAATTTTGTTTGTTTGCTTTTTTATTTCAGCATTTTGGCAGCACTTGATCCCTATGATTGTCGGGTTTTCTTGATTCTTTCACTGCTTGGACACTATTCCCTCTTTCCTTTATTGTACCCGGACAGTCTTCTCCCCGTCAAGATATCTCTTTTACTTCTGCATTCGGGAATATCATTCACTCAGCTACCCTGTCTGTATGCCTGCAAGAAACCTGCACCGGGAAGTTTAAAAAGATTACCTATGCTGAATGTTTTAGAAACCTTCTATCTTCTCGGATTTATACCCTTATGTTTGTATGACAATCTTATTCACTACCTCCTAAATCTACATAAAACATATCAGTTTTTACCTTTGATGATTACGTCAGTTTACTGTGCAGTAGGTGTTTTGTACTGCTGGTTAAGGTTGTATGGAAATTTTTTGTCTATGGGTGTTTTCGATTCGGAGACACGGAGCAAAAAAGTCAAATAAAGTACAAATTAGTATAATGTTTTAACCTCTTAGTGAATACAAATTTTTCATGTAGTTGTATGACACTCAATACATTTGTATACTATTTAAAATATATATTTGTTATGATTTTGTATATCTTGATTTCAAATTGAACTGGGTAAAAGTAATATAAATCTCTGATAAATGTTTTGATTTATGAAGGGTACAGGGAAGAAATGTTCTGTGTAACTTGGAAATATTTATATGGTCATACATTAATTTTCAAACTTTGAAAATATTAAAATATTTAGTTGACAGGAAACTGTATTTTATTTATTGTTTAAAAATTTTTCTAAATTAGAGCAATAATAATTTGTAAAACATATTTTCTAAGGTAGAAAATGATTAGTGATTGTATTTCTAAATGGTTGCACATTTTACATCCCGTTTCCTTCATAGTATATAGAAATAAAATGAAAGTAGAATAAAAAGTTTTGTTAGTAAAATTAAAATATTTTCATGTTGATTAATTTCAATAACAATAGGATCGGGGTAATTTTTCCGGGTTGGTAATTTTTCCATTATTTGGGAAGATGTATGGATTAAGGCAAAACGACGAAAGAATTCCTATACATCAACAATATGCATAAATTAAAAGCCATTTTGTTTTATATCTTTTACTGGCCTTGGGCTTTTATAAAATTCAAGTCTATATCCAAACTGAGACACTGTTTTTTATTTCTTTTTACTGTCTCTTGATGGTAATAATATTAACAAAAGGATTTAGTCTATAATGTTAACTATTACGAACTAACTATTACTTGAATTCTTCCATACCCAAATAACATTGACTGGGTAATGAGTATGCTGCAGTCTTGGATATCTTTATAGAGTTTTAATGTCTTTAAAAGTAAAATTTTTTTTTATTACAACCATAAATGTGGTGCTAATCTTGTTGATTTTTTTTTCTCCCAAACTTTTCAAGATCTCTATAAAACATGTTGAAATTTCTGTGTTTTTTTATGTGTATTGAATGGTTAAATATATTTTTGTTTCTATTTTTTATGAACAGATTATTTTTTCAGTATGTTACGGCACTGGGCCTCCTGAGCCCTGGCCTTTTGTGTGCTTGTATTATAATGTATGGAAGGTATTATGCATGTACGTATGAGTCATGTTAATGTTTATACTTTTTATAACACCTTGATTTGGTATTTGTGCGCACTCTAATTTGAATTTAACTATTTTTAATGGTCGAAAAATAATATATATTGTACAATATTAAATAAATAAATAACCACTCGATAGCTATTTTCCTCCTAAGGCAGTTGTTCTTACTCCATGTCCAAAATTTAGACCAACTTCATTCTTAATATAACTAGATTATACAATCTCCATTTTATTATCTAAGACTATAATTATCTAAGACCATTATTTTTCATTGATTTGTTACTGCCTTTATTTTTGTATCTCTGTTATTTTATTTATTATATTATAATAGTTTAAAAAATGGCCAATAATAAACAAATCTCTTTTATGCAGATATATATTATATATTCATGGATTGTTTTATAATCTTTTTAACTATGAAATATATATTTGAACGTATACTTGATCTGTGTTTTCAATAACATTAATAATTATGCCTACGATCATATTTCCTCTCTGTAAGGGTAGGCAAAAAAGAGAAATTTAACCATAAAATCTTTTAACCTATCAGAAATATTTTAAAAGTACTATATTACACATGTTAATATACCCCCGGGGCTGTATGTTCAAAAAAATAGATGGAATTTATTTTGGATTGCTATTGATAATCAAATCTAGGGTAGAAGACCACCTAGGAGATAGAAGTTTGCCGTGAATGCAGAATAATACTTTTTCACATTCTTATCTTCTGGAGATTTAATCAAAATAAAGTGTATCTAAATTTATTTTACAGTCTTATTTTTCATATTCATTTTGCTCTTTATAGAGCAGTCGTGATCATTGGACTTGATCTACCATAGCGAATGAATTGCCCATATTAGGAGTCAGCTATCAGTTGCGTTCCATACCAGGTCTGTCCTTATCTTTTCCCTAGGATGACCAGTTTCTCCATTGTATTTTACTGTCTGATAACATGACCAAAGTACCTGAGGATTTGCAGTTGTATTATAGAAAACCAATGCTGTTCAATTTGTTGTTCTTCCAGAACTGGTAAATTTGTCCTGCATGTTGTCCAAAGTGCACACAACATACATTACCAGCACCACATCCCCAAGGGATTAATCTTCTTAGGTTATTTTTCTCTCAATGTCCATGTTTCAACATCATACAGAAAAATTGGGAAAACCAATGTTCTTACAAGTTTTATTATAGTTCGGTAGACCTAGTTCGATGAACATATAGATTAACCAATCTATATTCAGAAGAACCAAAATCTGTCTAGTTGAATCTCTAGTATTCTCTATAGAACTTTATGGAGTGGAAACATGGACAATGAGAAAGAAGGAAAGAAACTTATACACATTTATATTGGAAGTGAAAATAAAAAGAAGAAATGCCATCACCGACAACTATAGATAATCTGAAGAACAAATGAGGAGACCGAAACGTTACTAGGTCCTCTGCTATGTTTGGAATAACCTGTCTCCATTCTTCCCAATCCTGGGCCATGTTGAATGCAGCGCTTAAAGATAATCCTGTTAAATCCTTTATTTGGTCTGTCCAACTTACAGGACATCTTGTTTCTTTTCCTTAAACTGTCCCCGTGATTACCAGCTTCTCCTGACTTACGTTATTCTTTCTGGCATTATGTCAAAAGTATGTTATATCATTCTGGTTCATGAAAAATTGCTTCATGATAATAAGCTCGCCAAGTTGTGATGTAAACAATGTAAGTATTATGTAATGCAATACAATATAAATTTAATTTTTAATACTATTCAAGCATATCCATGTCTCAAGTTGTAAATGGCTGAAAATAGTAAGATTATTATTATCATTATAGACAGGCAGCTTGAATGCTGTAAATATCTACAATATATCATGTTTAACTGCCATATGTTCATGAAGAAAAAGCTCTATGATGGACAACTAGACCACGAGACTCCTTCCACCCGGATGTTTCGGGTTCAATTCCCGATGGTAGCTAAAATGAAAAGAAGGGTCTCAATCTGGTAAAAGAGTTTGTCTGGCAAAAATATTAACATGTGCCGAGTATGTTTGTGAGTTTTGTTGCTTCTTCGCATGAAATGATGAACAGCTATAATTTTTATTTAATGGAAAGAATAATATATGCATGAGGTAAAGTTTTAACATAAGTTTTTTTCACTAATGAAATGAGAATATTCCTTATAATTTTCAGGCTTAGATAACTGCTTGTCGATGAAGCTCCACTCATCATAGCCTGTCTCTCTTAGTGTTATTACATACACTTATGTATTTTCATTTTTCAAATGAACAGATTGCATTATATATCAAGTCATATTTAACTTTTGAATATTGATGTCTAAAATTACAAATCATAAAGTTACATGTAATGATAAAGACAATTTATATAGCGCTGTTTAGAGAGTAAACTCTCCTCAAGGCGCCCTTGAGGAGAGTTGAGACTCGAATTCAAGTTGAGACTCGAATTCACTATTATTGACAGATTAAAAATAAATACATGTTTAAGTTGAGTGTAATGATAGGAAGGTAGTTGATGCAGCCATTAGGTAGTTACCCATATCTGCATACGTTCAGAAAAATATATTTGGTAAGAAAACCATAGAGTACCAAGGGAAGATGAACTACAAAGAAACCCTTGTTGATCTTACAATATAGGATAGTAACATATACGGATTTAGATATAGTGTAGCGTATGTGTAACCAAGTATTAATATACTATAGAATATCTCAAAAAAAATACCTTGAAAGAAAACTTTCATTGTAAGATGAAAAACATTTACCGTATACCATATTTACAGGTGATTTTGACTATTAATAATTTTTACAAAATACAATTGTAGTTCAGTGTATGAGTGAATACAGAATAATAATAAAAGGACAATTTCCATGGAGCTGTTTAGAAAGCTGACTCCTCAAGGGTGCTGTAACCCAGGATCGAAACACTATTGTTGACAGATTAAAAATATTACAAAAAAAATAAATTGAGGGAAAGAATAGGAAGATGGTGGCAGCAACTATTAGACAAGGAACTTCTCCACATCTGCATATTTTTAAACTCTTTTTGATATGAAAACTTACCAAGTATAGCCAAACTACAAAGAAACCTTTGTGGATCTTCCGATAAGTGATATTTGGCATTAGATGGAGTGAACAACTCCCAAAAATAGTTGTCTTCAAGTGCTTTCTAAAGCTGTACACACTACCCATATCTCTAACACTAAGAGGCTGACCATTCTTTCCACATGACCAGCAATCACAAAAACCCTATCATAATATCCTGCCCTATTGATTCGGAACTTTGGAAAAATTTTATGCTATCTTTTGGTAAAATACTAACACCCATCCATGGCTGATAACGCATCCATATCAAGAAGATGTTTTGGCTGATAACGCATCCATGTCAGAACAACATATAGTATATTGGATCCATTTTTCTTCACCGTCTTTTAGACGACATATTATCAACTTTTCTGCTCCCTAGTTGTGTGATCCAGGCTTACACGGATGACGGTCTAGTTCCGATCAAGGTCAACACTAGGGCCTCGATTGAGAGCCTTCCTCTTCAAGAGAGCTTAATTCAAACCACTGAGCCCCCCCCCCCCCGCCACCATATGATTCCACGCATCCAGGTGTTGAGCCCACAGAAATTGGCTCTCAGTTGCCAAAAGGATGCTGATCGGTGATCAACGGTGGGCATTATTGTCCATCGCTAAGTCTTTTAGGGAATGTTCGGCGGAAGCACATTCGGTCTTCATGGGGCTCGTTCCGTTGAATCTGGAGGTCCAGTGTCGCCCCATGGTTAATCTTCTCAGTAAAGATCAGCGTGAGAGGATAAGTGACGTCAGCTTTCACCCCTTGCCAAAGATGAACCCTCGGGCGAGCCTTAAAGCCTGCCTAGAGGCCCAATCATTAACTTGGCAACAATATAGGTCGTCATCCCTTTTGTGACGACAGACATTTTTTTCCTTGCATCAGCGCGTACCTCAGCTCACCGTGGGTGAGTTATTAGACTACCGTATTTCTCTCTGGTTATGGGAACTTTAGTGGCAAACTTTTTATATAAGTATTCAGTCTGGTCATTTCGCCCTGTTGCAATTTTTTTTACTTATTCTTCCTTTAATTCAACCACCATCCTCCTAAACCTTCATAGCGTTGTACGTATTATGTTCATATTCGAGTCAGCTATCGCATTGTATTCTCGATACGTTCTTACTATAGGGTTATAGAAATCTGTGTTATTTCTAAATGCAGTTACGCTGAAGAAAGCAGGTTTTCTAAGACAACAAGAGGAAACACTCGGCCACAAAGGCAGGAGCCTCGCTTGATGCTTAGAGCTATGCTGCGAGTTTTGCGACATATCCTAGCGAACCAACGCACCGCATACTATCGCAATGGCCACACTGCACGCTTCGCGCCACCACACTACATGACGATTAGTCACCGAGTGAATCTCCTAGCGAATAGAAGTGTTGGTCAATTTTATTGTGTCACCGTGATTTTACAAGATGGAAGTTTTAATAACAGCTGTGTATAAAAGGGAGCCTTTGTAAAACCCATCGAGCTAATTATATTATACAAAAATGTACCTGTAATAAAATCACTTTGGAATGAAGTTGCACAGGAAGTAAATAAAGATGGTAAGTTGTAATGAAATTGGTTAGTTTTGAGAGTGGCATCGTTTGTTGACTCAACCGCTCCCAAATGTCAAATGAATTTGTGCGAAGCACTTTGATGTGGCCAAACATTAAGTCACCTAGTATATGAGTCAATAAAAAAACCTAGCTTAGCACCTAACGAAGCACTTTGGTGTGACCTCGGCCTTAATCAATTCGTTCCAGAGTCACATACGAGTCCATAAGACCATTGAAGATTTTTAGTCATTCAAAACTTTGTGTTTATGATATCTTCGATATACAGGTACGTGTATAAAGTGGGCTTGTAAAAATAAGGAGAAACGTTTATGTTGTTTCCGCTACTATTTTTAAGCGTTGAGATAGGATAATTTATTTTCAATATGTCCGAATCACCAATTTAGACATAGTGTAAAGTAATAAAAAAAATACACGAATCAAAATCTGTCAAAATGTTTGTTCATAAAACGAGTAGCATTGATGTATAGGAGTGAATATATGAAGTGGAAAATTAACGAAAAGTCAAGAAAAGGCGTGCACTGGGAAGAATATGAATTGTGTCTATGTATGACATGACAAAATAATATGGATAAATGTGAATTATAGGGCGATGTGTTAAGTGGGTTTAAAATAGACCAAGATGAGGTGGTTTTTACACTACCGTTACATATCGGAAGATGTACGAAGTTTTTTTTGTAGTTTGTCTTCCTACGGCTTTCGTACCAGATATGTTTATCTAAACATATGCAGATGCGGGGAAGTACCTTATTTAATGGCCGCATCCATCACCTTCCCCATCCTTACACTCAACTTATTTATATTAGCTTTGTAATATTTTTAATCCGTCAATAATAGTGGGTTTGAATCCCAAGTTAGAACGCCTTTGAGAAGAGTCTGCTCTCTAAACGGCACCATATAAATTGTCCGTTTATTATTATTATAAAAAAATATACAAAAAAACAAATTTTGTGTTATACTCGTATATTGCAATGTTAATAAACGTTTGTGTTATACTCGTATATTGGAATGTTAATAAACGCTTGTGTTATACTCGTATATTGGAATGTTAATAAACGCTTGTGTTATACTCGTATATTGCAATGTTAATAAACGCTTGTGTTATACTCGTATATTGGAATGTTAATAAACGTTTGTGTTATACTCGTATATTGGAATGTTAATAAACGCTTGTGTTATACTCGTATATTGGAATGTTAATAAACGCTTGTGTTATACTCGTATATTGCAATGTTAATAAACGCTTGTGTTATACTCGTATATTGGAATGTTAAGAAACGCTTGTGTTATACTCGTATATTGGAATGTTAATAAACGCTTGTATTACTCGTATATTGGAATGTTAATAAACGCTCGTGTTATACTCGTATATTGGAATGTTAATAAACGCTTGTGTTATACTTGTATATTGGAATGTTAATAAACGCTTGTGTTATACTCGTATATTGCAATGTTAATAAACGCTTGTGTTATACTCGTATATTGGAATGTTAATAAACGCTTGTGTTATACTCGTATATTGGAATGTTAATAAACGCTTGTGTTATACTCGTATATTGGAATGTTAATAAACGCTTGTGTTATACTCGTATATTGGAATGTTAATAAACGAAATTGTAATATCTTGTTTTTGCTATCTACTTTCCTACCTACTGATTACAAGCGACATAGGGTCATGTAGACTGATTTGAATTGGGCACGTTCTCCGATTGGGAAAAAAACTACCGAGGAAGTAAAGATAGAGGCTAAATATTAATATGTCCTTAAACCCAAGAAGACTTAACATCGAGAATTGGAGATATAAATAATTGGACAAAATAGTTTTGATCTAGGCTCCTCAAGAACTGCACGGCCATCAGATCAAAATATTTAATTTATTATTTTTGTTCCATACGTTTTACAACCAAGTTTTGTATGAAGTTTCAAAGCAACGATCTGTAACCCTACAAGAAATTGTAGAGTAGGGGCTGGATAAGGGATGTCACCCTTGAGACTCTTCCCACGGGAGCAGAGGGATTCTTAAACGGCAGAAATAAGGGGTACACCATGTACAAAGTTTGGGAACCCATCAAACATTCTTGTGTGATTTCGATTCAAGATACGAGTATCCTCTATCGCTGGTATGAAACAGGAAAAAAAGCAAATCCTTGTTGATTTACAGACTTTGTTTAATATATTGGACAATTATTTAGTAAAGATTTCGGCTTTAATTTCATCTCACATATTTCATTTCTTCTACACCCATTCACCATTTCATACAGTTCATACGATTTCTCTTACTTCAAAATATAATTTACTTGATCTAAATACAATATATTTTACTTGATCTTCTTCTATCGTACCTTCCATTCACATTTGCACTGTATATTTGTTTTCCATTTCATTCTTCATTAATTCGTTACAAGTGGCCAAACCTTCTAAGCGTGCTCTTCTTCATTTTAATCAACAAATCAGCCTTAAGTTCACATTCACCCTTAATCACTTCATTACGTATTCTGGCATTTAATGTCACCCCATGTATTCTTATTTTTTTCCACATACATTATTGATAAATGTTTTTTGATATTTCAAATATATAAAAATGTATGTTTTGTTCAATGCATTATAAACGTCCATTTGAACTAAAAGATTTGTTTCGTCTCCATTAATATACAAGAAAAAGCCTAGTCTACTGGTGACTGACCTGAATCCACATCATTTTAAGTTTTGCTCTAAAATTCATTTTGGTTTGTTGGTCCGTGTTTAAGAATGAAGTGCACACATTTTTAAAGCATTTATTTGACTTTTTCATTAATTTTCCACATCTGATAATAATATTAATAAAAGTAATAATTGGAGTAATAATAATAATAATAATAAAAATCAAAAGAAAATTTATATAGCGCCGTTTGGGAGACTAGACTCTCACCAAGGACGATCAATGATATGTGTTAAAAATCAAAGCTCTAGTAATTATAGAGTTTTATTTTGGTTCGCAAGAACATGCTTGAAATCGCTATTCACAGTACCCATTTTTTAAGTTATCATTTGTGGCCCCTCATCTGCCTGCTGTTTTGAGATTAATTAAAATGCGCAGGTAAAGTATTGCAGGCAATTACACGGCGCCGTGAACACGGTTCGGCACTTTCATACCACCTCGCCCCTATTTCACTAAACTTTTTATTTATTTTCTTTCGTTTATCTTGTTAAAGGGGATTACAATACGCGTGTTCAGTACGTTTTTGGAATATAAACAAAGTTAATTGTATGGATCTAAATTTGAAAATATCTTGTATGTTACTAACTTTGGAAATATATGTTTGAATGACATTAAATTTGTATGGTACTAAATTTGAAAATATCATTTGTATGGTACTAAATATGAAAATATCTGTTTGGCACTAAATTTTAAAATATATGGTATGTTTGTACTAAATTTGAAAATATCGTAAATACGCGAAAGACAAAATACGATGGCATTTGGCCCATTTCATAAGATGTTGAAATAGAAGATTTTGCGATTGATTTATTGGCAAAATCAGTACTTGTATTGTATTACACTTTCGTTGTATACATTACAACATGGCGGACTTATTGCCATGTAGCAATCTCTTCCAACCGACCAGAAAAGTGTTATAGAAGCCTTAAGTGAACACCAGACTGAAATCCTTTAAAAAAACGGGTTCCAGTGGGATTTGAACCCGCAAACCTCTGGGCTGGGAGACAGGCGTCCTACCAACTAGGCCATGGAGGTAATCTTTCTTCATATTTTTGGATATTTTTTCGATGTTATAGAATAACAAATAACATATGATGTCTTCAAAATATTGTTGGAGTTCTGCAATCATATACAATTTTTTTTCTTTGTTTTTTATATATACTTTATTATATTTGTAATAAATTTGCCAAAGACTTTATCCATATTCAAATTTATGTCTTAATAACTAATCTAATTTATAGACTCGTATTATAAATGTTCATTAACTTAATTTTAATTTCCTACGTGTAATTTTATTTTTAATAATCTTATTACATAATTTCTTAGAAATAGTACACCTACATACTACTTATGACTAGATAACAATTTTTACAAATAATTATTTAAGTATACACGTACATGTCCACTCGTTCAGGCTACTTACATTCCATCACATTCACTCAGACCTTGATCCTACCAGCTAATACTGTAGGCGGACTAGTCAGGCAACAGATGATGCTTCGGGAGCCTGTGGTTACACATATAACAGAAAGGTAGATCGGACTTACTCTTGTAAACCTCCGGGTAAGCGATTAGAGGATTGCTGTGTTCCCGTTGATTTTTATAAAACCTCACGGTCCAAACGAGGATGTGGTGTTGAAGGGTTTCTTCACGCTGTTCGTAAAGTAGGGATTTTTCTTTTCTTTACGAAATGATTTTTTAATTTCGATATATTTTTTTAATTATTTAATAAATTTTGAACATTTTCATTTACTCTGTTTAAAATTTATGCAGTAATTATAATATATAAATGATGTATTTACGTTGTTTAATTTTATTTATAACTTGTTTTGAATTCTCTAGTAGTTTTTGTTAAATATTTTTATTACATTTTAAATTGTTGACTCAACCAATGACACCGATGAAGAAATAAAAAAGTTGATATTGTCAGCAAATATATGCTTTTTTAGCTTATCCCTTTACTCAAGTCTCGCCTACTCTCCAGAAACATAAAGAAAAATCTTTATAAGACACTGCTAAAACCTGAGCTAACTTGCGTATCGGAAACCTGAAAACTTGCAAAGTGGAACGAAATAATATTTGAAACCTTTGAGAGAAAGATTTTCGCGGAATATACGGTCTAATTTATAACAATACTGGATGGAAATTTATGTTTAACGAAGAGCTCTACATCCTTTATGGTACAGCACGCGTAGTATTAGTTATAAAAATAGCTCGACTGCGTTGCCTTGAACACTTATACAGCATGCAGGACACCGACTTTGTAAGGAATGCTTTGCTCAGCATCTTTGATGGTGCATAAGAGAGTAGAGAGACGAAAGCAGTGATGGCTGGATAGCGTGATAGAGAGCTGTTGCAAACTAGGTATATGATATATAACCCATTGGAGGAGGGATGCTACTGAGAGAGTTAATTCAGTATTGTAGGGTCGATGATGATGAATACCTGGTGTGAAACACGCTGTTTTTTATTTAAATTTCAGTGGAAGGATAATTATAATAAATAAAAATCCCAAATGGGTATTGGCCTTTTTTAAATTATATCGCTTATCGATTTAATGGAATATTTTTTCCGCTTCGTGATTTTATTCATTTAGGTTAAAAAATATTTTTCAAAGAAAGGTATTTTACATTATAATGCCTCAGGGATTAATAAATGCATAATTTATACAAATAGAGCTGACAGAAAGGAGACTAAAAATAATATTCAATAAATAATTCAATCCAATTTTTCAGACCATTAAGTACGCTCTTTTGATTACAGCCAAGACTCGGTCCATGGAGTTATGCAGAGCATTAAGCATTTTTGGGCGTGAGGAGGTGAGGGTGGGGGCGGGAGTGAGGGTTAGTATGGGGATGGAAACCCAGGGTGGCCGCTAGAGTTTAAACAGCCTGCATGTAAATATGGATAACGCCATTCTTATAACATCTTCGTGATATATACGAGTACATACGTAATTGAATGTCTCTGTTTGTCAGGTTGATGAGAATGTGTAACGGGGTTTTACATAATAAAAAAATCAGAAATATATATCGATTTTTTTTCATGCTATTTGTTCTCAGTGAGATCCAGACAAAAGCCTAGTTTACTGGGGACAAGACAAATGAAAGGCAACAAATCCAGATCCACTAAGAAATATACGCAATTTGCGAAAAAAAAACTGGTAATATAATTTGTTGTCATGGGTTAATACAAAAAAATCTTTCTATTTTGTGTATTCCTAAGGGTCGTGATCTCTCCGGTTCATCTGACCCTATTGCTTTCCTAATTTAATAAGTCCATCGGGTTGGTGGTATACTTTTGCTTCATCATCCCTCGATACTGCCCGTTGTCACGAGCGTTCACAAATTCTCCTCTCCTCTAAGTACGATATGGCCAAAAAATTGAAGCACTCGTCGCAAGAAAATCGTGTACCTCCTGTCATGAATACCAAACTGTTGTATGATGCGTGTATTGGTGCACCTCATCTAAGATATTTTCAGCATGCGTTTCTAGCACCTCAACCCGAATGCATTCATATTTTCTTCTCTTTTTCGCGCTTAATGTCTAGGTTTCCGCTCTATTTAAGAAAATGGAGAATATTAGGTAGCCCATTAGCCTTTTTTTAGTTGTCATTGATAATATAATTAATCCTTGCATATTTTGTGCAGTTTTACCAGCGAGTTCTTTGCCATCGTAGTTCTTCTACGAATTGGAGCTTCAATTTCAACCAATCTCATCAATCTCCACAAACCGTAAGACCGAGGCCACACAGGTAGTAGCCTCGCTTGGTGCTTAGAGCTACGTTGCGAGTTAGGCGACATATCCTAGCGAACCAACGCACAGGAAGTAAATAAAGATGGTAAGTTGTAATGAAATTGGTTAGTTTTGAGAGTAGTATCGTTTGTTGACTCAACCGCTCCCAAATGTCAAATGAATTTGTGAAGCACTTTGGTGTGGCCAAGCATGAAGTCACCTAGTATATGAGTAACGTAAAACCTAGCTTAGCATCTAACGAAGCACTTTGGTGTGGCCTCGGCCTAAGAGATTTGCATTTTCTTCAAAGTAATCTGCAATGAGAGTAGTAACATCTACAAATGCACAGTTTTCCCCAACACCAATGCAACCAATTCAATCATTCCAATTTTCCAGTGCCTTCCTTATGACATGTTCTCCATAGATGTTGATGAGTTGAAGTGAGAGTAGCATTAGCATTCTTGTCAAACTTCTTTAGAAGCGTTAAAGCTGTCAGAGCTAATATAATTCATACTCACTGGTACTGAGTGTATCTTGTATAAATTTCGTAATAAGCCAACAACATGCGTTGATACTTCTATTTCTAACAAGATCTCCCCCATTTTGTCCAATTTTATGTAATCAAAGGTTTTTTACAATAAAAAAAATGCGGCTGGCATATGAAATTATCGACACCTTTCAATTAACTGTCTAATATTTAGGATTTGTTCGCGAGTCATTTGCCTTTGACAATATTTTATTAAATTCAAACTGAGGTAAAAGTAAGAAATATGAGAGACAGTAGCGCATATATGACGAAATGTATGGATGTAGAAGAAGCAAAGGACGTGGATAGAAAGAGTCAGAGGTGCAGAGTCTTCTCCAATCCTAAAAAGGATATGGCGTGACATGGCTACGCATGTATCTATCTTCATCTGCTTCATTCATACCCTCGGATGGTCGTGGCCCCATTGTCAGTACAAGGTTCTGCCACTTGACCCAGTCCTTCGCCAACTCAGCCATTGTGCTCCATTGAAACTCATTTGGTACCTAAAGTAATCGTACAAGTCCAAGCCAACTAATTTGCGGTCTTTCAGTAACAAAGATTCTATTAATGTGTGTATAAGTAACATTAATTCATTTATGTAGCGCCATTTACTAATCGAATTCAATATCTTCTAGCTTGGTACCTATTAGTAACAAATATAAAATGTTTATAAAAGAAGACGTTTATTTTCTTCATACAGTTTATTTAAACTACACGTATAGTTAACACATATCAGTTACTTCAAAAGAACGTGTACTCAATCGACCTAATTTTTTAATGGTTCATTATAACAAATTTCATACAGATTTTTAAACTTTGTCAAACTATCTTACAGTTTTTTTATGCAATAACTCTTGTTATTTAAAAAATATGTAACATTTTTATACAAAAATAAAATAACCGTAGAAGAATCAACAAAATTCAAATGGAAAATTAAATTATAATGTCCAAAATTCCCGTTAATATTGAAATAGAAAGAACTTGAAAATTGTCGAGTCGAATACATAGTTTATTTTTTTCTTAACTGAGCACTTACATATTTTCAAATGTTAAAGGGTGCCGCATGTGACTATATAATTCATTAAAAGTTTTATAAGCTACGCCTTGCAGCGTTCTGTCAAAATATAATACATAAATTATATAATGAATGATTGTTCAGTGCCGTTAAGCCACAGTGAACCATCCATAAGGCGTCTTGATTACTTCTCTTATTAAGAATTGTATTGAATCTTCTTTTGAAAGTCACTAGATTATTCTTCATTCGTAACTCTGGAGTAAAGCAATTCCACGTCCAGTAGCAAAAAAGTTGAACCGGGTCTGTTGATACAAGGGGATGAAATACTTTGCCAGAGTATTAAGATGGGGTTACGTTTTTCTGGGTGACTATGTATATATTATATTTAAGAATAATTTATTTTTCTTTATGTGATTTTCAGTTTATAAAATCTTGAGTGTTGTTCTTCTTATCGTGTCAAAGCACTACTAAATTAGTATTATATCATTCATAATTCTGCCACCTTGACAACACTGGGTGTTTCACGAATTAAGTCCAAGACACACAGCAAGACATTGGTAAAAGACACCGAGCTCCTCGAGTACTGCAGAAAATGTTGCATGATCTACTCCTCATGACAGATACAGAGAGTCAACCATCACGTAATATTCCCAATTTTGCCATGTTGTCCTTGGTTCTCCCGATTCCTATTGGGAATCTGTTAAGAAATTTCCAGGTCCTTAAGAGAAATTCAGAGACACTCAGATGCAATCAGCAAATTCAGTTGGTTGCTCCAGAGGATTAGTGTTGCTGAAACTGTGCCTGTATTTTAATCAGTAATAGTGGGTTCGAGTCCCGATTTGAAGCGCCTTTGAGGATAGTTTGTTCCCTAAACGGTGTAATATAAATTGTATTTTTATTATCGAACTTGATGTTTAGCAAAAACACTTCAACAATGATTAAGTCGAAAATTATTAAAATGAATATTTAAGTAAATAAAAAATACAAACGGTCCAGATAGTTTTATAAAGATATTGTTTTCAGAAACAAAGAAAAATCGACATTACATTTATTTATACGTATCGTCAAAACCAGTCACGGGAAATCAAACTTACCTTACTCCATTACACATCAGATGGAACATTTTGTATTTTTATAGCAGCTAATTTGAATAACTTTTAGATTTACTTGTGGTCTTTCATCTGGAATCGGCACAAATTGTGTTCCTCTTGTCCAATTAGCTGTAAATGATTGCCATATGGCAAAAATCCCACCCGATTCTATTTTGCACTCAAGTGGCGATTCTACTTTGCACTCAAGGGGTAGGCAAAGAGGACAGAGCGCCAGATTTTCCTATCCCAAAATACATACTTCGCTTCTTCCACATCCATACACCTTTTCATACAGCGCCTATGATTTCTCTGATTATTAATTTTCCTAATTTCAAAATATCATTCACTTGATCCTACTATACTTTCCTTAGTATTCCATTACCACGCCTGCCACTCACTTTTAGGTTTTATATATTTTTTAATTAGCCTTTCTTTATTAATTCATTCTAAGTGTCCAAAACCATATCACAGTGTCTGTCTTCATCTTACTCAACACACATCAGCCTTAAGCTCAGTGATTGACAAAAATTTTGAAAATATTTTTAAAAAATCAGTCGAATTTACGTTTGGCAGGCGTCGAGTACTACAAGAAGAAATACATATAAAAAAGATCTGAAAAGGAAAATAAAAAAAAATATATATAACACGATTTGAGTAAGTGTTCAAAACGATTTAAGCTAGTATTTATTAAACTATGTTATTTGGCACCATATAAAGATTTTGGACAGTTAATCTATGAAAGCTATAAACAATATTCAATTCGTATAAAAATGTCCTGAAAGTGAAAACACTCAAAGGATTTCTTTTTATATTGTTTTGCACTGTCGTTGTATTCAATAAAACCTGGTGGGATTATTGAATTGTTGTAATATCTTCCGACCAACTAGAAATGTGTTAAAAAAACTTTTAGTGAAAACAAGATTGGAAGCCCTTTTTCAAAAAAATCTGGGTACCAAACTGGAATCGAAATCACAACACTCGGGCTGGAAGACAAGCGTCGTATTACTGTCATCATTTAAAGACTAATATAGTTACTTACTTCTTTCAATGGTCGTTCAGGCTTTCATGAGCTTATTACGATGTCCTGTCAGACTATCTTATTAAGTGCTTTATCACTATTTCAGTCGTTGATGATGATGAAGACATTTAGTTACGTACACAATGTACTATTTCAATGTACTACAAAACAATGTACTATTTCATTAAATCATTGTGGTTTGGATCTGTTTTGTATAAATGCTTCCAAATTTTTCAGTACTTTCAAATGTGAAAATTGATGTTAAAATCAAGTGCGCTGTGTTTAAGTTAAATAGAGTGAAAACTGAACGCATCGCATTCAGCAAACATCAAAGAGATATACCGTGGAGGGAGACGCTTGAACCGAAACACATAATGTCTCTAACCATAGTCGGGCTGACAAGGGGTATGAGAAAGGGGGCTTTCCCTTTTCACTTATCAAAATGCAAAAATATTCGGAGCGCTTTAGGCGTTCGATTTCTATTCAAATTGGAAAGCGGCGCTCTGGCGGCCGGACGCTAAACCGCGACACAGTCGGTGACAGCAAATTTTGATGGCGCCAACACGATGAATTTATTAATGGTACATATTTTATTAATGTTACTTTAACATGAGAAAATATCGCAAAAGGAACATTGCCTACTTTGTGCAGCTTGTGAGCCTTGGAGAATAAAACCAAATATGCCAAACACGAGCAATGGAGAAATAAAACCAAATATGTCAAACATGAGTCATAGAATAAAAAAACAAAATGTTTCATACATGAGATCTATCTCAAATGAAGACATTTTTTCCAAGCAACCAGCTTATCAGGGTAACATTAAATTGTTTTAATCCATGACAGATTTACTATTCTTTTCAATTCAAATAAAAAAAATTGTAGAACTAATATAAAGGAAAGGATTAGACTCAAGGATAAGGAAAGAAAATTAGGATGAAACGATATTCCAATACTCTCTTGAACGTAAATAAGGATGGTGCACATCTGATAACTCTTGGAAGTTTGTTTCACAATCGCGCCTAGTGAATCGCAAGCAAATATGTATAAAATGAGGTACGGTGTGCAAAGGAGTCTCTCATCGCCCGATTGAAAATAACGTCCATGTTCTGAAAGAATTTGGAATTTTTCGCGAAGATATGGAAATAAAATTGGATTTTTAAGTACGCAAATTTAACCTTATTTAAGGAAGATACTGCAAATTTTAGGAAATTTTACTTTAAATACTTATTATGGAATGAAATATTTAGTTATGATTGTTAATTTAAGACTGATGTGTTGAGTAAGATGAAGTATAACACTGTGAGATAGTTAGGGCATGCAGAACGAATGAATTAAGAAAGACTTACAAAACAAATATTAAGTGTAAATGTGAGTAGAAGGCATGGTAGAAAAAGACGAAGAAAAGTATGGTTGGATCAAGTAAAATATATTTTGAAAAAAAAAAGGAAACGTAGAAAGGCAGAGAAATTGTAGGAGTTGTATGAATGTGAAAGAGACGAAGGATATGTATCGGGAGAGGAAAGTTTTGCTCTCTGTTTTTATCTGCCTATCCCAGCAGAGGAATGATGTGATGATGTGTAAATACTAATTTCTTTAGGGAAAAAATAGTTAAGGTTCAGTATTCAGTGCAAAGTTCGGACTATGAATTCAGGTATCATATCTCAGTATGATAAATAGTTATAATATGGGTTGAACCTTTTTTGCATACGTACGTACGTCTATGAGGTGAATAAGTAAGCGTTACAAGAAATATTTGTTTATTTTGATAAAGTCATAAAACTAAATTGCCAATATGGAAAGACGAACGATGGGCAAATCTTTTCACATAACACGTTTGAAGGTGGAAACTTCAAGCCGCAAAATACTTTTTTTACGTGAAAATTTTATACGTACCATCGGACCGTAAATAAGAGGGGTAATTTTAGTAAATATTATGAGTGCCTACTTTATACGTAATTCGGATAACGTAAAAATGCTAATTTATGTAGGTACTCGTACGTCCGATACGCAATGCAGTTTCGCAAAACACGCCAAATAAAAACTTTACCAGAATATTTATCGCATTTTATCTTTGACTCAAGATAAAGTATTATATAAATGAACTAAAATATACAAAAACATATTTCTGAGTAAAAGGCGGAATAAAGTGATTATAGTTCGGAAATTCTAGGATGAGTCCTGTGACAGCTCACAAATTTGTCCTAATACAACCTTGTAACGATGTTCAGTAATTTTAATTATTTTATCAACTTTAATATACGAGTAAGCCTCGATTCTAATAAATAGCAAGTTATTTAGGTAAATACATTACATACAGTTGTATTGGGGCAAATTTGTGAGCTGTCACAGGACTCATCCTAGAATTTCCGAACTATAGGGATGAATGTGAACTTGAGGCTGATTTGTTGAGTAATATGAAGAACAACACTCTGAGATGGAACGAATGAATGAAGAAAGACTAAAAAACAAATGTACAATGCAAATGTAAGAAGACGGCATGATAGAGGAAGACCAAGGAAAGTATGGTTGAAACGAGTGAATGAAATTTTGAAAGAAGTAAATGTAAATAGTCATAGAAATCTAACGAGTTTTATGAATGTAGAAGAAGCGATTGACGTTTTTCGCGAAAGAAAGTCTAGCGCTCTGTCTACTCCGATAGGAAAATGGTGTGATGGTATGTATGTGCAAAAATGCATGATAAAATTTTGTCTCAAAAAATATCACATCAAAGCGGCTGAATGTTACCATAACTATCTAAGAACGGGTTAAATGTGGATTCGGTCCATTTTGCACATATTGTATAATGCCAATTGTCCCATATTATCCCTCTGAAATCATCATAAATTTATAATTTCATATAGTTTTTTAACGTTTCATCGAGAAATATTTCAAATTTCATCGAGGAATTTTTTAAATTTCATCGAGAAATATTAAAAATTTCATCGAGAACAAATATTCGAATGTTGAGTTATTAAGTCGAGATTCTTGATAAAGACTTTCACGTTTTTGCTTTGAAACTGACACAAACCATAATTTCAAACATTTTCAGGTTTAGACTTCTTTGTATTAGTTAATTGTTTCGTTTTTTTAGTTGGGATAACAAATTTATTTTACCTGCTGCGTTAGGAGCATTTGAAGACAACCCTTTTTAGTAAGTTTTATTAAAATGTATGATAGTATATAAACACTTCACCTAAAGCCAAATGTGTTACTATCGTATATTGGAAATTTGCAAAGGTTCATTTGTAGTCCGTCGACCGTTGGTAAGTTTTCTGCGGTTTTCTGAAATATAGATGCAAGGAAGTTTTCAATCTATTTATCTCAGGTACCACTTTCCTATTCTTACTCTCAACTTTTTATTTGTAATCTTTTTAATCTGTCAATAATAGTAGATTCTCCAATCCTGAGTTAGGGAGGAGAATGTGCTCTCTAAATAGCGTGATAAAAAATGTTCATTTATTATTATATTATTAAATTCAAAATATACTAAAATTCGTTCTTTTGTGACACAGATTATAATAAAATCGATTTACAACGTCCTCAAACCGATAACTGAATGTATATTTTATTATGCCGCATTTGCATTTGATGCTAATAAATATGGCCAACAAAGGTCTAAAAACTCGTAAAGTCGAAGTTCTTCTATGGCTGCCTGAAACACGCATAATCATATATTATCCAGTATGGGATTTACGACTTTTGTGTTGGCCGAATTTGCTTACACACCCTGAAAACTTTTGCTCATCCAAAACTTGAACGAACACCAGGAAGGAGGATCGCAAATTTCTTCAGGATTAATAGTTAAAAAATTATATTGGCAGATTTTCAGTAAATTTTTCACCGAAACCTTCATATTATTTCAATGTGGAACCATCATCATCGGAGGCTCTTCGAGTTTGAAGAAGATTATCAGTTAATATTGTGGATTTGACTTATTCATATGGTACCCTTTTAACATACATACACACATACCATCACGCTATTTCCATACTGGGTTAGGCAGAGAAGACAGAGCACCAGACTTTCCTACAACATTCGTATACCTTCTCATACAGCTCCTTCAATTTATCTTACTTCTTCCGTTTCTTTCTTTCAAAAAATATAATTCACTAGATCTAAACATACTTAACATGGTCTTCCCCTATCACGCCTTACACTCACATTTGCACTGTATATTTGTTTTGTTAGTCATTTAGTTAGCCCAATGCAATAGTCATGCCCAAACTATCTCAAAGTTCACTTCTTGATCTTACTTAATATAGTATAATACATCTACCTTAAGTTCATATTCATTCCTAATAATTTCATTCCATTTTGTGACATAAATTGTCACCTGTATTCTTCGTAGTGCACGCATTTCCGCAACATACATTCGGCTCCTTTCAGTCTTTTTCCATGATCACGTTTCCCTTCCATACATCAAAGTCGGTACTAGAATACTATCGTGGATTATTATTTTAGAAGATTTTGATATTGTCTGGTTCTAGTATATTTATTTTACTACCCCATACACTTTGATTCCTATCGCTACACGCCGTTCGATATCTCTCGTAGCTTTGCCATCATCTAAGAAAATACTATCTTAATAGCAGTTTTCCTTAACTTGCACTAAATCTTTTATTATTCACTCATATATCGCATTTACTTTCCTTACAGCACTTGTTTTATTACAATGACTTTGAATTTCACATAATTCATTCTCAGATCTTTTTCTTCGTATCTCTCATACAATTTACTTATCAAACTTTGTAATTCATCTTCATTCTCAGTTATCACTACCATGTCATCAGCATATAGCAAACAGCATAACATACATTACCATTCGAGATTTGTGTACCACCCATTGATATCTGTAGTTTCTTCATACATGATCTATGTAAATATTAAACAACCAGATTTATGAAATTGTTTACAGAGATTTCAAATTATATATTAGGCTTTTACAGTTAATTCGTTTTACAATAGTAATAAAGCGTATCACTATCCAAGTTTGAACACGTAGCTTCATAAATGAAGCTTTTTATTACAATATAAAACTTGGGATTGGTTTCATAATGATACGTTTTTTTTCATCTGAGACAAAAACAAAAATGGCAAATTTTGTTAAAATTTAACAAAATGTATACAATTATGTTGTTCAATGATAATCCTCGCTGTGGCCTAGTTGGTAAGAAGCTTATCGTCTCATCCAGGGTATGGGGTCGATTCTCGTTGATACAAAGTTTTTTTACGAGTATAAGATTTCTGTATGGTTTTCACTCAAGGGTTGTTTAAACACTTTTATAGTTGGTTGAAAGAGATTGTACATATGACAATAAACCCATTAGGTTTTATTAAAATATATACATATACACTACAATTTAATGTTTAAATTTAAACACATAATCGGATAAACCACCTTTGGAATAAGATTTACTATACTTGCCCATATGGACTTTTTTCAAGCCAGAAATATATTCAAGTCAACCAGTATTTGTTACATAATTAATACAATTTTGTGCATAATATGAACGTATTAACTTGTATATAATATATGCGTGTTAACTACTAGGCCACGTCACCAACTATTGACGGAAGTGGAAGATTTTTAGAAAAAATATATGTTTTTTTAGGGTTTTTCTTGATTTGGAACTATCCCGTCTAAAATTATAAGGCACCTGTCTTTCAGCCCGGAGATGGCAGATTCTATTCTCATCAGTACCCATTTTTTTGAATGGGTATAAATCTGGTTTTGACATCCGGTCTCTTTAACATCTTTCTGGTTGTTTATAACAGATTGTTACATAACAATAAACCCCACAGGTAGGTTTATAACAGATTGTTACATAACAATAAACCTCACATACAACAACGTGTAATACAATGTCATAAAAAATATGAGATTTCATATGTTTTTATGACAATGTATTACACTTTTTACTAACCTAACCTAACCTTACCTAGATCTTTAAGATAACTCTATCCTACATCTTAAGTTTCTGCTAGGTACTATGAACTTCACCGAGAATTTAACTTCTTAGAGAACTCTATCCTACAAGGTTTCTGCTATATATTATTAGAACATCGCCGTGACCTTAACCTGTTAGAGAAGTCTATCTTACAGGGTTTCTGCTAGGTATTATGAACCTCACCGATACATTAACCTGTTAGAGAACTCTACGCTACGAGGTTTCTGCTAGATATTATGAAACTCATCGATACCTTAATCTGTTAGAGAGCTTAATTCTATAAGGTTTCTGCTAAGTATTATGAGCCTCACCGAAACCTTAATCTGTCAGAGAACTCTATCCTACAAGGTTTCTGCTAGATATTGTGAACCTCACCAATACCTTAACCTGTTAGACAACTCTAGCCTACAAAGTTTTGCTAAATATTATGAGCCCCACCGAAACCTTAATATGTTAGAGAACTCTGTCCCACAAGGTTTCTGCTAAGTATTATGAAACCTCGGTGGATTAGTTGACCTCCTCGACCTCTGTGGTCTAGTTGGTAAGACGTCTGTTATTCAACTTAAGGGTAGCGAGTTCGATTGGCACCCAAATAAAAAAAAATCATTTAAAGCTCCTTTAGCATCTTTATGAGTGGTTAAAAGAGATTGCTACATGGTAATAACACTACCAGATTGTATTGTATACAACAAAAGCGTAATACAATACACTACAAAACCTCGCCGATACTTTGACTTGTCGCCAATAAGATACACGCAAAAGTCTAATTTATTGGGGTTACGAAAAATGACAGGCAATGAATTTGTGTCAAATAAAAATTCCATTGTTTTTTGTCATTTTTTTTGTATTGATTATGTATACATTTTACACACACTTATCATGTAAAATAAATAAACATATTGTAATCCCGAAGAGTAAAATGCGCTTATTACAGCGCTAAACTATTTATAATCATCAATTTAAATTTTTAAATTATGTGAGAACTTTTCAGTCCCCGAATGGGAAGTTCGGCGTGTCTAGCGTAAATCGGATTGATTTATTTTCTTGAAAAAACCCTTTTGCAAAAATAAAATGCAAACCCGAATTTAACATTTGTGATTTATGTTGAAGTTCTAACTGAAATGAACACGTTTTGTGAATTCTTTTAATGTTTAGGTTTTTTCGTGCTTTCAATGTACAGGTTTATTTGTTTTCTAAATATTTAAATGTTCGAAAATAGAATCTTGTTACTAGATAATTAACTATTTATGTATTTGTTTTAATAATATTTATAATTAATTTATATTAATTAAAAGCCATGCGCTATTAAGAGCCATATAATGAAGGGATTGTTGATAAAGATTAACTGAGTTATTTACTAACGTATTTTGAACATGTTACAAGATAACAAAGAATGATGAAAGTCTGCTTTTCAGTATTGTTCTCTACATATACTTTAAGTATTTTTCATACTAAGCGATGTAATACTTTCTCTAATATCTTAAAATAGGTAAAATTTGCGTTTGATTATTTGTATACGTACGAATAAATATCTAATAGGTAGATTGGGACAAACATAGGTGTTAATATTAAGATCTGAAACCATTTGGAATTGAACCCATTACACTAAAACACCAATTACGATGTTCACTAGATCACAGGTGCCTAAAAATATAAAAAAACTAAATAATTTCAAGTCATTGGCTACTTTATATACGTGGTGGTAAAATTTAAATTTGATCCCCGTGCCGTATCAGAACTATATTTTTTTTTATTTTCATATTCATAATAATGTTAAACTTTTAACATATGCGCTTTGAGTATGGTTCTGCGCAGGGCCGACAATCTTTATGTGAAACTTATGCGGTGTACGTGGGAGTCCAATTATAAAAGCTGTAACATTTAAAAAAGTTAGGATACATGTATTTTACAAGAGTTTTACAAAATCATAGCATTAAAAAAATCAAATATTTTTATTAAAAAGGTTCCGAAAAAACTTCTGTAATAAAGAACTCTTTTTTGTGGTGAAGGAATTGTTCATATTATGATTAATTCTATAATAATCTACCTATTACACACCATTTCCTTGTCGTGGTAGGCAGAGGGGACAGACTGCCAAACTTTCCTATCTCGACACACGTCCTTCGCCTCTTCCCCTTCCGTATACTTTTTCGAACTTTCAAAATATAATTTGCTTTATCCAACTATACTTTTTTGGCCTGTTTTTAACATGTCTTTGAGGTATTGTGAGGCTCTTTAAAGTCTCCATGGACTTACTTAGTAGAAACTTCCCTAAATATGATAAAAATAAAGTATGTCAAGACACATCCCTGCTGGACCCCTGTAGTGATCTTGAACCGTTCAGATAGACTATCAGCTATCCTTGAAGAGTACTTACAATGCTGAGGGTCTGTCATAGGTGACAAAAGCTTAGGAAATGAAACTACAAACAAACGTTCAGTTTAGTTCCTGTGCTTATTGGAAGATACAACGAATCATTTTTTTTTCATATAAATACTCGTATATTATACGAGAAACAAATATTCACACAAATCCACATATTCACAACAGTATATCCCTTCTTAAAGCTCAACTATTTAATCTTCTATCGTGACAAAAACCATGCTTCAATTAAGTGTCTGAATTTTTCGTACTTTTTTGCCTTTGAATTTGGTATCTCATTGAATGTTGTGGGAGGCATATTGCCTTTGGGAATTATATATTCTAACTCTTGGGATGGTGAATGGAATTCTGATGTGAATTTTTTTATTAAGTTTGTTGAAAGATATTGCCAAATAATTTTAAGTACGCTACATTTTACTACATGAAAATATATTGTAATACAATAAAGTACATTTAGTACTTTTCTCATTTTATTTTTTCATTCTAAGACAATCAAGATCCTATGACCTGTACAAGGCCTAGCTCAACTGACCTTGTTCTGCACCAACTCGTTCACTGTGTTTCTTTGCATGCCCAACCAATGTTTAATTATTTATTTTTACAATATTTAAAAAAGTCTAATATAAATAGTAAATACTCTTCCACATAAATTTTAACGTGCGGAATTTATGTACGACACCTACAGCTAACAATGAAGTGAAGTGCCAATCCAGTTTTATAAAACATGGTTTTGGAATATCGTTGCTGGGCCTCGTATTCGAGGATCCCCTCGCTTTTTTAATGTCAATTTCAAGCTACTCTTTCAAGTCGATGAAGTCGATCATATCATCTTCTGTGAGAGAATAGCCCTATCTTAGACGCGCTCTCCCTCTTGTAGACATCACAAACATGTCGATCCTGCTGAGCCAACTGGTGACGTTGACATATGTTCACAGCATGCTGACTGTTTTCTACGTCTAGCTGCTGAGGCTCCATCTTCTCGAGAACAAATAGCTTTCTACTTCAGACCCCCCGCATAAAGTCAGTGACTCTCGCAGACTATTCTTATAACGCTTCCTCTACCAATCAACCTTCCACTTGCACATTACTTCTCCATATCAGACGCGTTTGGGAGCCTATAATCGCCCATGCGTATCACATGTCCGGTCCACTTCAATCGTACCATCCACTTCCTCTAAAACTATAATCTTTTGGATTTTAATTAAAGTTTATTGATAACTTTATGGTACTAAATTTAAAAATGACTAAATATGATATACTAAAAAAAGGGGTTTCAGAAAACAAACAAACAAACCTGGGGTAATTTCAGAAAACATATAATATAATTTATAGATTTTGTGATTGATTTTTAAGGCAAAAACGGTATTTGCTGCAAGTAATTTATTTATTTTTTCAAAACAGGCTTAGCCCAATTACATTGAAAAATACAAGACATTAAAAAAGAAGAAAAATTACAGGGAATTTTTTTTTTTTTTTAAATTATATAAAATAAAAAATAATACATATGTATACAAACGAGTATTTACACACAAACGTATGTTACATATATATTCAGTCACTTAAGTATGTTGATGAGTGCTTTCTAACGCGCTTAATCTAAGAAGAAAATTTACTTTTGCTTTTGGTAATGTGATATGAAATATGTCAATATCCGAAGCAGTCCCGTTAAGAAGAGTTAAGGCCCTTCCAACAGGCATAGCGGCTGGAAGACCCGTTCTTGTGTATGTTATTGAGAACAGTTCCTGCCGGCGCAGTCTAGTGATGGATTACAAATAAGGGAATGGCGCACTTAGTACTGTTTTTGCCAATGAATCAATGGAAATCTTCAACAATTATTGGATACAGTGATATGTTAGTGCTAATCTTGATGTATGAAAGCGAAGCCTTGACATTGAAATGAGTGATATGAGCATAATAAATGCTGTATAAATGTGCACTTTCCGTAGAATATCTGGTATTAAAATGTTTGATAGAGAGATGTAATAAGAAGTGATCAAATAAAGGATAACAGTTTTACTATATGTTATGAATAGAAAGAGAAAATAATCGTGAGATGGTTTGTTCGCATTGAGACTGTGTAAACTTAATGATGAGCGAGAAAGAGGTAGATCAAGAAAACAGTGGAAAGAGGGAGCTGAAGATATTTTAATTGAGGAAAAAATATGAAGTATGTTGAGAAACAGAATAGCATAATAAAAGGCTGTAGACGTGGATAGAAAGGCGTGTAGATTTGTTCTCTCTGTCTAAACTAAAAGCGAGATATCGTGATGGTATGTACGAGTATGTTCAGTACTTCTAGAGGCGGACCTGACTTAGCGCGAGTTTTATGACGTTTTAAGGTCCACATCGTCTTTACGACGCAACGGCGCCACTAAATATGGAATTATGATAATGTAACCCGGCATAATCCTAAAAACTCCTATAAAATGTATGAACTCAAAACGCGTTCTATTATGTTTAGGGTCTCTAGTCTCTAAAATGACTCTACAAAATACCATATGTTTCCAGGTTTAATTTGAATTACAACAATAATTGTAACGCCGGCGTCGTGTAAAATTATTAATAATAGTTTAGTAAAACTTCCACAGTCACATTAATCAAAAGCAAACGTGAGTTTAGCTTCAACTTGAAAATATATTAGGATATATAATGTAACCTTTTGAGGACACAATGTGAGTATGATCCGTGTTATATGACCAGGGCGAAATGAAAAGCATTTAGTGGCGTCAAGTTAAATCTAAAGTTATAATCGAATAGACTGGAGACGTCAGAGTGTGGTGCTGTGGTTAGATTGCAAAGTAAATATTAAATGGAGACCGAAATGAGAATATACTGTCTCTTCTGATGTGGAGACAGCCTGTTTTCCCCTTCTTTTGATGTACGGGGATGCGTAGCTTATAATAAATGCAGTTATATTTAACTCTATCATATATACTTCGTGTATCCTGTGAGTGGATTACCGACAACATGAAAGAGGGTAATATGAAATCTAACATAAACATATTCACTTTTAATGGACATCCCCCTGTATTCAAGAGAATAAATATATTCTCAAAAAAATTAAATAGCTCTTCGTTAATTTTTAATATTTGTTTTAATACAAGGAAATACATTGTGTATAAAGATGATTAACGCTGATGACAAAACAGAAGAAAGAATATTTAAATATTATGCATAAATAATTTTTACTTATTGATCATAATAATATAATAAATTTATTGAGAGGAAGAGACGCATTTAGAGAACCATACAAACTATATGAACTTTGAAAAGGGTTTTTAAGAATATGAATTACAGAGTTTTATTAGTAAATTGTATGAGGGATATGAAGAGAGAGAGAGAGAGAGAGAGAGAGAGAGAGAGAGAGAGAGAGAGAGAGAGAGAGAGAGAGAGAGTTGAGAATGAATTTTGAGAAATTCAATGTCATAGTGATAGAACATAATACTCGAACCGGACAGGATCAAAGTCTGCTAAGATGATAGTCCACAACAGTAGTTTAGTACAAAGTCTGCTAAGATGATGGTCCACAACAGTAGTCTAGTATAAACTTTTTAGCTTTATTATGTCATGAAATATTGGAGCTAATTGAGAAATTCTGCTAATTGGGTAGTAGTTCTTCAGATGATGGAAGAGTTAAAAGCGATGTCGAAAGGCGTGCAGCGATAAGAAAGAAAGTCAATGGGGCACTAAAACATTTATACTCCCAACAGTATCACAATCTGCTAAGATTATAGTTCACAACAGTATTTTAGTATTAACTGTGATATAACTCTCTTTAAGAATTTCATATAATTGGTTTAGCAACCTTTTCCAAGTCTTTTCAACATTATTTTTTCTTCTTTACAACTCGTACAGATTATTTAAAAAAAATCTTTCACCATTATTATTTTCACATATCCGAACTATCACAATACTCATTTCTTCGCCTTAAGCATTCCATATTTCAATTCATATTCTTTTCATAAGATGCCATAAGGCCATAATGATGCCATAAGGCATCATTTTTATTCTTTTCACAAATTCTGCGCCACGATCTCATTTCTATTGCATTTATGTTTCATCACTTTTATGACACGTCTGAACTTTGCTTGCATAACCTAAGGCTGGGGGCCGTAGTCCATTTGCGTATCTTAACGTGTTTCTGTCTGTAAACATATTGCATAACCTACCATCCACTCTATTGCCTGCTGTTACTCTTCTTTTAATACTCATAAAGCCATCTGCTGTGAACATTATATTAAGATACAAAAGTATTGTAATATATTATTTATAGTCAAGGCATTAACATTGTGGAGGTTTAAATACATTGTAATGTGTTTTTATCAAACACTGTTTATTCCACTTTTTGTAACGGTATAACCCTACCGGTTTCAAGGGTTTCACCTCATCATCAGGGGAACGACTGAATTCTTGAACTGGTTCCCTACTATTGTAATTTAATTATAAACGTAATTGAAATGGCACTGACATACACGCTTCTAACGGTAAACATTCGGGTTGGGGACTATCTATGGGTGGATGTAGGGAGGAGACAACCTCAGCGAGCTGCGGCGAGATTATTGGAATATGTGTTTACCAGATATTCACTTCGATACACTGACTTAGACATTTCTCTAAAGTGGATATCGAATTTATTTACTATTGTATATCTATGATTTCTTTCGAGTTCTATGTTCTCGCATTGTCAAGCCTTCTCGTGTTGGTAAGTCTGCAAAGTAAAAAAAAATATTTTTAGAAACATTCAATTTAGATGAAAATTTTAGAATTTTCATTCAAGTTGTTGCTGTCATGTCAAAATAACTGACTGAATCAAATTGAGTGGTAGAAGGTACGCGTTTATATTGATGGCACGTCACTAGAGCGGAACGCTGCCGATTAGCATAATATAATAATGGAAACAATCGATGTTTACTAGTATGCCAGAACGCGATACGGGAAACAAACAGCCATAAGATAAATGCCGAGCAAGGGCAGAAATGGAGCAGATGATGTATTTTTGGAATCAAATAATCCACCCTCTAATTGGTTTACGTTTGAAACGGGACCCTCTATTCCTATTTTGGTTCGACTATGTAACGATCTTCCTGGTTCTTTCGGATATCCTTATCTATATTTAAGGCAAAACTAAAAGAATAACATTATACTCGTACATCTCAAAATATTTCTGTTCGCTAACTTTTACATGACTTTCACTGTTGTGCCTAATTTTTTCTTGAGATTTGTATTTGTTGTTTCGCGTAATTAAAGTTTTATACATTAGTCTCTCTAGTTGGGGTTTTACTCGGAGTGTCGGTCCGATTGTCGGACACCTTACTCCTTCATCGGTTTTGTATGAACGGACTTTGGGTAATTAAATTTGGGTTGTTTGGTGGTGGTGTTGGAAAAATTTTTGTATAGAGAGGAGAGATAGAGTTTGGTACATACATTAAGGTTATAGATACATATAGGTTACATAATAATATACTTATATTTTTATATGTCACGAGCGTTGATAAATATGAATACAAAGAAAGAAAGGATAGTGATGTATACATAGACATAGATATTTCAGTAATTATAAATATATTACGAAGACGGGGGTGAGGGATAACGCTGTGACTTTAAAATAGTGTACATATATACATTAGTATGAACGATGAGCACATATTGAAAAGCTCAACTTGAAGATAACAATATTTCCTGCTCCATTAATCATGTCTTTGGGTTATGAAGCATTGGAGTATACAGTGTAGTCAGTCATTGCACTTGTTGGCAATGTTACCGTAAGTGAAAAGGTGCTCGCGCACGTCTAGTGTGTGTATTGTTATCATACGAACAGTACTAGTCAGACGCACATTTTTATTGTATTATCATTTATGTATCATGAGTTTCTGAATAAAATACAAAATTAATTCGAGGAGTACGCTCATGAGTTCAATCGCATTCCATTCCAATCTGTCAACGTGGAGATAATTCTGAGACTATTGTTAGATTGCAGAATTCGCAGACTACATTGATTCCTGAATATCTTTTAGGTGTACTGTACAAGCTAACGCAGCATATGGGCGATAGACAAAAGGACGGACTAAAGGACAATTTAGCAAGGAGAGTAGACTTAAAAGTTAAGGCAGGAGTGAGACAGGTGATGGAGGACCAGTTGAATGGGATAAGGTTCGAAGTATCTTCTGGGCTGAATTTATTTTCTGATAAATTTGACGAGTTTTCCAAAGAAAATATGAGAATACCAAGAGAATGAGACTCTTTTGCATAGGGTGTCTGATCTCTCATCTTGATTGAACTGAGTGGAGTTGCGTGACGTCGACACTTTGTGGAACACCATATCGGTGGCTATCTCCAAGGAGAGCATTATATTTGGCACAAGGGTTTGGAATATTAGTGGGGAGATGACGAGCAGGCCGTATAGCATTGTGGCGTCGTTCTCGTCCCTATAAGAAATTTTCCACGTTACGTTTGTGGGAGAAGATATTTAAAAAAGTTGTTGCAATTCCTACATAGCGTCGGTGGAAGATGCTTTCAAAAGCAAGATTATAAGTTTTTGGGTATATTTGCGTGCAAGAAGATGTACTAACGCAGTTCCTGCGATACCATTTCACTATAATATTATACAAGTATGTAACATATGTCCGCTGATAATGGCCACAATACAATCAAAATGTTTTTTTAACTATTTCTCGTTTGTTTTTTCAGTGAATGGATGCGTTGACGACTTTTATGAAAATGACGCATTGAATACATTTTGAATTCTGGCTTGGGAACAGTTTTCATAACTAACATATATCTGATATTAACTAGCCATTAAAGAGGCTGCATACTAACAAGGGAGCCGGGTCTGACTATATATCACCGGGTTTTATATGGGGCTGTTGTAAAAAATAGAGCGTTATTTTATTAATCATACACGTCGATTAAATAAGATAGATAGCTTGAAATGTAGGAAATTCCACACTTTGTTTTCGTTTTTAATTTTCGTGATAAATTAACTGTTCATAACTACAGTCCTGTAAGTTTTGAATGTTATGTCTGAATTTTTTTCGAATCCTTTGTGAATGTCCACGTCGTCAACCCGTTTAAGCCTAGCTTGATTCCTAGACAGTGCGATTTTGTGCCTGGACACTAAGCTATTTCTAATTTGGTAATTAAAGGATTATTTATTTTCCGCATTGGGAAGGCGTTTGCAGGTAGACGCTGTGTACTCGTATAATGATTTTCAGAAGGCTTTCCACAAGGCAATTTATAGAATTTTGATCTCGAAGGCTGAAGTGGTGAAAATTTATGGCATTTCCAAATTCCTGCATTTCCAAATAATCGCAATTAGATATTGTAAATCATTTTAAGTTTAGTCTTGTTGATGTAACATCTGGAGTTTCACAGGGCTTTATTTTAGGACTCTTGTGGTTCATGATATTCATTAATGATATTTTGGGAGTTTTGAGGTGCTCGCATTTGATCTACCTATTTACACAGTTGATCTAAAGATATTTAGAGTGATTTCTTGATGCTTCAAACGAATTTCGATTTGCTGTGTTGTTGGTATCATAAAAAATATATTTGCCTTAACACGGATAAGTGTTACAAAATTACATTCACACACAGGTGCGTTAAAGTTTTTCATGGTAAATATACAATAAAAGTTCAAGTTTTGCCAAGTATAGAGGTGTGTAGTTGATGTCATAAACATTATATGTGCCTTAACACGGGTAAGTGTTACAATTACATTTACACGCAACCGACTCAAGGTTTACCATGGATAATGAATATACACTAACTGGGTAAGCGTTACGAAGTGTAGAGGCTATGCGTGATCTTGGTGTCCATTATGACTCTTACATTCGATTATCATGTGAACGTGAATGCTGAAATTCCTAATAAGAGCTATAAGACTATTCAATAATAAATCGCACGTTTTATATTTGAATAGATTATTTGATGTAATAAGCCATTCGTTTCCTGATATCCTTACATCTATTATTTAATATCCCTTTCCTTAATATCTGTTTCCGTCAACATAATTTCATTTTTCTTTAACGTAAGTTATTTCTGATATTTTTTTCCTTTCGTTCACGCCGTGTATTATGTTTCTAAAAGTATAAGCTCTGGTTGCCTGTAGAGGCAACGTGTGTCGTGATAGGAAATTCTGGCGCTCAGTCCTCTCTGCCTGCCTCGACAGGAAATAGTATGTTGATATGTATGTCAGACTTTTGAAGTAATAAAATATTAATCCTTTAGCACTGATTAGTATTGACAACGTAACGGAATTCGAATTGGGGACGTCTTTATATATAAAAAAACCATGCTTAACATTTGACAAGAGCTTTGACAGTTTTTAATCTTTTTCAAGAATTTAATAATGATTTCGTGTTCACCCTAGCAACTTAATTTCTTATTCTATCATTTATGTACATACGAATATCATATATGCGGTTTGTTTTCAATACTCCTATTAAAAGCTCTCCTTTATCCTTTATGGGTTAACTTAAATTGGAAAGAGTTAAAAATGTATGATTAGTTAATGGTCTATGAAGGACATTGCGCAATAAACCGTCACGACTTATTTCATGGGGTTGGTTTCAGGAGGGTGAGTTTCATCTAGGAAAGGGGCGAAACTACTTTGGAAATTTTAAAATAGGTTGATATAAGATTTTTTGATCTGATCTAACCTAAAATGTAGGATGTTGTGTTTTATCTTTATATGTTTAAAAAAAAAATATTTGGACAAAATACTTGTACAGAAAGAATTGAAGTCTAATGCCGGTAGGAATGGATGGAGCATCGCAATGATGGCTGAAGCATGGTGGATGTAGACATTTGTCGCGCACTGGTAATTGGAGCTAAGTGCTGATAGAAATGTATGTAACATTCGATTTCACATTTATTCTAATACATTTATTATTCCGAATCGATCCAATAGGGTGGAACGTTACGATAGGGCTTTTGATGTTGTTGGTCATGTGGCGTGGAATGGTCTGTCTCTAAATGTTAGAGATATGGGTAGCATGTGGAGCTTTCGGAAGCTCTTGAAAACAACCTTTATAAGAGATCTTATCAAAATATATGCATGATTTTATATGAACACTACACCAAAAGCCAAATATATTACGAATCGTAAGATCAACAAAGGTTTCTTTGTTGTTCGTCATTTCTTGGTAAGTTTTCTGCGGTTTTTTTTACCAAATATGTTTTTCTGAATATATGCAGATGTTGAGAAGTACCAATCTAATGGTAACAGTTGCTACCTTCCTATCCTTATACTCAATTTATGTATATGTCTTTTGTAATTGTTTTTATCTTTCAATAATTGTGAGTTCGAAATCCAACTTAGAGCGCTCTTGAGGAGAGTCTGCTGTCTAAGCGGTGATTTATAAATTGTATTTTATTATTATTAAGTGTCACATACCAAGAATAAAGGCATATTGCTCCTTCACATGCGGAAAATATCACCGTGAGCTATTTTATTGAAGTAATAATTTTTCATATGATAAAAGCAAATCTGGTATATTGTTATCACATTAGTCAATGTGAGGCTTTGAAAATGTGTCAAAAGACCTAACAATTCAATACTTTATAAATATTTAGTCATTGAACAAAAGTAGGCTTTGAATTTGGTTCTAACAACCAGTGTTCATACTTCATTTTCAGAAGGAGCATGAAGTGTCCTGAACAAAAAATCTTAGTTACGAACCTTTGCCTGAGGGAGAGTTACGATTTTTGTAACGTAGGATCTTCAAGCGTAAAAAATATGTTTCAGTGTAGCCTTTCAACACGTCGAGAGCGAGAAGTGAGAAGCTTTTAGAACTTCTCCAAATGGGTATGTGAGAGAATGACTAATGCAAATGTTGAGAGTGTAATGAGAAATTTTCAGGGCATTACAACGAGGGGGGGTCAAATATAAATGAGACTTTTTTGTTTTAATTTTTTTATTTGCAGAAAGAAAAAGACCAAGTACACGTAATTTTTTTGCATAATCTCCTGCTTTAGAAATGCATTTTTCCAGCGGATCAGTAGGTTTTTTATCCCGTTATCGTAAAAAGAGGTGGGTTGTCAGCAGCCAATTGCGCCCAAACCCCTCTACTCCATCGTCGTCGTTGAATTGTTGGCATCCCTTAGACAGTTATACATCATAATTTAAGAGTCCAGATGTCCCTTTTATTGGCCACTTCTGATTCGTTCAACCTCCTTTTTTTTTTAAAAGGTTGAGTTAGTTAAGACGCGCTCTTGAGTTGATCATAATGATCAGGAGACAGTAAATTATCTTTTAGGCATACAAATATGCTATTTTTACCTTTTAATTATATTTTTACCTTTGAACATACTGTCGGACAAACTACTTAACGGAAGTATTGTAAATTCACCCTTAATTGCTGGACAACGGTTGTCGAGGTTATTGTAACATTTTTCAATAGGGGTGGCCGTTACCTAAAAAAACTATTCGTAGGTTAGTTCATGTGCACTTGCCTAAAAGCATCAACATTAAAGAAGCGATTAGTTCACACATGAGTAGTTGTGGCACAACTGATCGCGGAACACCGCACCCTTTGACTTGTTTTTCAAAGGTAACTTAAACTATTAATTTGAACTAAGTATTTAAAATTTAGTACATAACAAAATAACAAAGAAGTGTCTGTATTTTTTATACTCCACAATAAATTTATATATTGGATGTCTTTTCTTTATTTACTTAAACGGAAAAGGTTTTTAATTCTGTCTGTCTCTAAGTGTTAGATACTCGTATATGGATCTACAACTGCAGGAACCACTTGAAGACAACCTTTTTTGGGAGTCTTATCAAAGTTAATTATTATAATCGACACTATACACATATCCTAAAGCTAAATGTGTTGCTATCATATACTGAAAGATCCACAAAGGTTTCTTTGTATAGTAAACAAATGCAGATGCGAAAAAAGCTAATCTAATGACCGCAGCTACCACTTTCCTTTATTTACACTTATTTGTGTATATTATTTTTGTTATATTTTTAATCTGTCAATAATAGTTGGTTCGAATCCCGAGTTAGAGCACCCTTGAGAGCGATTCTCTAAACGACGTTATATAAATTGTATTTTTATTATTATTGAATATGAAAGTTAGAGGCATACGAAGAAAGTGTAATCGAGAGTATCCTTGCCTCCTTCATATATGCACGTTCCCCTGTCTTTTCCAAATGTGATGAGCCATCAGGCAGTGTTAAATTCTCATTCAATATATATTTAATACCCTTCGTTTCGAGGTTTTTTTGCTCTATGAGGGTTGAGCATTAATGGTTATCTGAATGGTTGTCAACAATGGAAAGCACTTCTCTTGGCTAGACATATTTCAGACCTCTGGCCAACTAAATAATGATTACATCACACACCAATGAAGAAATATATGTAACAGACATTTTGATAGGATAGGATTTGATAGAATGTCGATTTTACTGGATTTTTTAATCAATTTATCGGAAGTTTTATAATTTGGCAAACTAACTACTTTAAAAAGTTAAGGTTTTATTTTCTTTGTCTCGCGATTCCATAGATAACGTAAACAAACAAAATTTAAATATGGTTCAAAAGTGAAACCAGTCCAAAATCTACCTGGAATTATACCTAGAATACTTATTTGTGTAACATACATGTTAAAATACTGCCATTGTTATTCTGGTTAGTAAGAACGTAACGAGTAAAGCATATTAATTTGTTATCATGATAATTTAATTAAAAGCGCAAATTTCAATTGAAAAACGAAGCCAAATGAGCGAATGATCATCGTCAAAGTAAGCGACATAATCGCTCGAACCCAGTCCCCGCGGTTCCGATTACCCCCTCACTCGCTCCCCACGCTCGTTCACCCATCACGTCTATCACTTTGATAATAATATCCCAACCGTGAAATCAATTTAGCCGTAGCTATCTGAGCATTCCTGTATCGTTCCTGTATCCTGGATACAAATCTGATATTTCAAAGATATCGCGCGATCGCTCTAGTCATCCGCGTGGAAGAACGTGGATGTGCCTTTATGTTGAATTCGCACTTAGTTTTCGATAATTTTATGAGGTAAAACGTTGGGAGTGTATCTACTGAGACTTCGTGCGTCATTCTTTGTGACGATTGAGTTCAAAAACGACCAGCGTTACGAGTCCAATGAAACGAGGCGGGACTTCGCAGTCGACGTTTTTCTAAGTCAAATTGATAAATTTCTTTTTGTTTATAAGTCAAACAAAAATCTCTGTGGATTAGTTGGTAAGACACCTTTCTTCAAAACCGGGGGTGTGGAATAGACTCCCGTTGGTATAGAAAATTCAGCCAGAATACTCATTTTGCAATAGCGTGAGTAACAGTGCGTTTACAAAAACTTATCACTTTATTTTTTAATGAAGTGAAAAAGCAAAAAAATAATATTTTTTATTCAAACATTGAAATGAACACACACGTTTTGCAAATTAAAAATGCTGTCAGCTTAAATTGTAATAATCATAAAAATAAAATCAAAGTAAATTTATTTAACATATTAATGTATCATAATTACAATGCCAAATAATAAAGTTTTAAAATAATAGTGGATGGAGTGATACTAAATTATAGGAAACTTTAAGTTATAACAAAGTACATTCTAAGCTTTCGAAACATTTTGAATTGTACATTACATTAGACAAAAATCGCACTCCTAATTTCGATATGGTAGTGTTTTTCTAATCACCGAGTATTTTAACAACAATACAAATGCGCTCTCTGCGAGAACCAATCGTGTGGCATTCTAAAACCAATACTACTACATAAGTTGTATAATACAGATAGTATTACTCACACTATTGCAAAATGAGTCTTCTGGCTGATTGATCTATACCCAATATTTTTCAAACAGGGTTCCAGTCTAGTTTTCACTTACGCCCCGCCCCTTGAACATATTACTGGCTGCTCACCAAGTTGTATTTTTTATAATGAAATAGTTAAACAATAACACAAAATCTTTCTTTCTAACATTTATCAAGAATGGTGAAGTAATTTATAAATAATATACACATATTTATATAACAAAATATCTCATAGTCGTAGTAATATTGTAATTACGAACTGGTGATCTTTTATACAGATATTCTGTGCATTACTGGAATGAAAATCACCTTTTTGATAAAATCGTTATTTTTTTATACAAACATACATAACGTTATGCCGTTTCCTTGTTATGGTGAGTTGAAAGGACACATCGACAAACTTTCTTCTTCCCTACTTGGTAAAGCCATGCATTGTCTATCGATCACTATTTATCTATCTACAGCAATCTCACATTTGGTCCTCACATAGAACTTCTAATGTACAATTCAGCTTACAAAACTCGAGGATTTTTTATGAGAATCTCTAAGTCGTTTGAAAACTAAAAGGTGTTCAGAATGCTGTTTGATTTATTGATTTATAGCAGAATAGAAAACGATGCTTGCATTTGAAGCCCGCTGGGGATACAGAGATCACGCATGATGGAGAAGGTACTCTATATGAGTGAGTTTGATGTCTATCTATGGGGACACAGAGATCACGCATTATGGAAAATGTACTCTTCTTCTCCCTGGCTCCATCCCAACTCATTGTCTGCGAAGACTGTTGGGGTTAGTTCTCCTCGTCCTCAGGTTGTATGCTCTTCTGTCCCGGACTACGTCCCCCAGGCCGTGCCTCTGCATCAGGTTATCTTTTTGCACCACCCATGAATTATTTGGTCTTGATCTGGTTGTTATTCGAGGAAGATCCATGGAGATTGCATGGTTCACAATGTGATCGGGTGCTCTGCGTCCAACGTGCCCATACCATCTCAATCGCCTCTCCTCCATCCTGCTGTTGATATCTGTAACACCCAGGCTTTCACGAATGCGTGAGCTTTTTATTTTGTCTCTTAGGGACACACCTGCTGACCATCTTAGCATGCGCATTTCAGCAGTTTCCAGTTGCCTAGAGTAAGAGCTATACATCGTCCAGCATTCGGAGCCATAGAGGAGTGCGGGTCTGACAATCGTTTGGTATACTTTTCCTTTTAACTTTACTGGCATTTTCGGATCACATAGAACTCCCGTCATTGATCTAAACTTCATCCATCCCACACTAATTATATGTGTTACATCTGCTGCACATCCTCCATCGCTATGGATGAGTGACCCAAAATACTTAAAGGAGTCACAATTTGGTAATGTTTCTCCATCCATTTGCATTACGGGAGTGACAGCATTTGTGTTCTCGAATGGTAGGTACAGATACTCTGTTTTCTTTCTGCTCAGTCTCAATCCATTGTCCTTCAAGATTCTTCTCCACCTTTCCAGAATATTTTGCAGGTCTTCATGTTTTTCACTTATTAATACGATATCGTCTGCAAATAGTAGGATCTTTAGGAGACTGTTCATTTCCTGGTTAGTTAAATAGTCCATGACTAAGATGAACAGTAGCGGACTGAGTACCGATCCATGATGTACCCCCACCTTTACAGGAAATTCTGGTGAAGTTACCGAAGTGCACTTATATAGAGTACATTTTCATGGAAAATGTACTCTATGTGAGTGAATTTGATGTCTATCTATGGGGACACAGAGATCACGCATGATGGAGAAGGTACCCTACATGAGTGAGTTTGATGTCTATATATGGCTTTATCCTATTCAATTTCTGCTGGGCATGCTCGGGTATAACTCCTTGAGCGTAAGAAGAAATCTTCTTCTTCTGGAACACGTTATCAGACTCGGTTGAGGAGTTGTGAGCTGTCCAGCATCACTAGAAAGATTAGCGTTAAATGTTCTTAACATTACACTAGACTGCGCCGTCAAAAACTGTTCTAAAAAAAAACACAAATGCAAGAACGGTTCTGTCAGCCGCTATGCCTATTGGAAGGCCCTTAACTTTTTTAAACGGGACTGCTTCGGATATTGACATATTTCTTATCACTTTATCAAGTAAACTATTTTTTTCTTTTTAGAGGACATTTGAAAGCACTCATCAACTTATTTTAAGTGACTTTTGAATATATAGTATAATATACTCGTATATTTTTTTAAATATGTTAACTATAAAAAACACTCTTTGAAGACAAGTAACTAAAATAGCGGTCTCCCTTGAAATATTTTCCATTGAACCGAAGGGCCATTGATCCCTTTATGGTGACGAAGGTTTAGGGGGTTGCTATTTAAGGTATATAATACTAGGTGATTTTAAGGTTAGTCTGGAAAAAACTTAAGTTTTTTGATCGTGCCCTTAATTTTTATTAGATTTCATGTATTATATTTTTATTAATATGCTTTATCTGATGAATAAATTATGAATTAAAAAGCACAATTTAATGTTGTTGACATCGTTTTTTAATTCAAAGTAATTGAGAAATAAAAAATATCATGACAGACCTCTACGACTTTCTGTCCATACTTACTGATCTCGCCTCATCCATACACCTTGTTATGTTTCCCATACTTCTTACTTTTTCCTCAACCAACTATCTCTTTCTACTTTTTCCTCAATCAAACAAACAGTTATATTTTATCCGATCATTCCTTACTTTATCCACGTCATATTAGATACTACATGTAATTGAAAAATGCCAAAAACAGTATTAAGTGCGCCGTTGACCATGTTATCTCCAGCAATACACCATACAATAAAAAATCAAAATAGGTCGATATTTTTTTTGATAAATACATCTCAATAAATATTTCAAAATCCTTTATTAATTTAAAGAAAAGATGGAATAATTATAAACGTATTAAATATTAATTAAATAAATACCTGATGGGCAAAGGAGTAGAACAATCACGAAATTCATAAATACTAATGACGCGGAACTAACAATATATTTTTTTCCTTTTACTTAGGCACTCTAGTATAAGGCAACTGTCTATAGATCAGAAAATAATAAGCGGATCATATACACAAACATGTTACTTCATAAAACCTGAATAAAAATTAAATACTACTATCCAACTATGTACCCCGCATCAACCTTAACAAGCGTATATATACGTGGGAAATCGTATGTATACATGGGAAATCATATGTACACGTGGTAAAATCGTGTTATACGTGGGAAATCGTATGTATACATGGGAAATTATATGTACACGTGGTAAAATCTTGTTATACGTGGGAAATCGTATGTATACATGGGAAATTGTATGTACACGTGGTAAAATCGTGTTATACGTGGGAAATCGTATGTATACAAGGGAAATTGTATGTACACGTGGTAAAATCGTGTTACAACGTTACGTGGGAAATTGTAGATTTACGTGGTGAAATCGTAAGTATACGTGGTATAATTGTATGTATACATGGTAAAATCGTATATACCATACACGTGAAAAATCGTATGTATACGTGGTAAAATCGTATGAATACGCGGGAAATCATAAGTGTACGTGGTAAAATTGTATGTATACGCGGGAAATCATAAGTGTACGTGATAAAATCGTATGTATACGCGGGAAATCGTATGTAACATATAAGTGGTAAAATCGTATGTATACGTGGGTAATTGTATGTATACGTGGGGAAGAGGAACTGCACGACTATTCATTGCCTGTGTATGTTAATTTTTTATCTGAAAAAGAGTATTCTTGATACCGAGTATTTAGAGAAGCAGATGTCGTCGCATAACTTAATTTAGTGGTGAGTAGAACGAACATTCTCCGTGAATAGCGGTCTGACACATGCAAATAAATGTCTGTCATTAGGATCAGATGTGAGAAATCGCAAAATGATTTGAAGAAAGAGGAATGTAGAAAGAGTGTGGGAGGAAGAATGAGATCAATAGATTATGCATTAAATATTGAAGAAGTATTAATGAGTATGAACAATATATTGGTAACCACAGCAAAAGATGTCTGTGGCAATGCGAAAGTTGAAAGAACGAAATTAACCCATGATCAAGCAAATGATCTTTTGATAAACGGAGATGTAGAAAGTCAGAGAAATCTTAGGAGTTGTATAAGATGGTGTATGAATGTGAAAGTGACCAAGTATGTGTCGCGATATGAAAGTCTGGCGCTCTCTCCTATTTGCCTATCCTGACAGGGAGACAACGTGATGGTATGGACAATCTTTGGGTATTATACTGTATATAACGGTTGCACTGTGTACAAAAAAGTGTAATATATTGCAATAAAAGTTAGCAAAGAAACTCATGTACAGCGTACCGGATCATTTTGAATGGCAGCGGTCACTGTGGCAATGTTCTTCGTTGTCTGAGATTTTCAGTCTCTTTTGTAGGGCCTCCTTAGGACGTTTCCTGTCTTGTTGAACTGCTTCACTATCCGCATTATGGTCTACCTGCTTGGAATTGGGTACTTTAACTCAAAATACAGTTGAACCACCCTAATTCGTTCTGCATCTTAATATAATTTACTAAAAATAAAAATAAAAATTATTAAATTGAAAAAGTAATCTTAATTTATTTTTGTAGCAAGAATCATGTAAAATATATTTTGCATTCAAAGACTAATGCAGTATTTCAAATATTGTATTGTTATCATCATGCACTTAAGAAATTAGATACTGACTTAAGAATTGCTCTTTTCAAAAAATACTATGATTTGTTATTTTCACGCTAGGCTGGTCGGCAGCTAATGTGATGCTCTACCCCGCAGAATGACAGAAAGCAAATAAATGGAAATTTCAGCGGAATGGAAACGTCAAAATAAGATAAAAATCTCTCCCATAAATGAAACTTGTTCTTGAGTATTTTTTTTATGTTGAGAGAGAAATGCGCAAGCAAAACTTGAATTTATAGTCAAAACATACTTTTGCTTAAAATGTTTTCATTTGATATTTATAAATCCTTAAAAGTTTATGATTTTTCGTATTATGTGTGAATAAAGTAAAAAAGAATTCATGAATTTCTTTAAATTATTTAACACTTGTACCCCAATCAGCGGCGGCCGGTCTAGAGGTGCGCTGGTGCGCTGTGACTTCCAAAAATGTTAAATATTTGTATAGATTAAATATGTATAAGAATACTGATAAATAGTACGAGTATTTTTATTTAGGTGAAAATTAAAAAAAAAGTAAAATAAAATTTAAAAAATATTCCTTTCAAATTGACCGGTCAAGTTAGCCAATACTACCGGAGCGATCTCCAATACGCACCGGACGGAAACGCAGATTCATATAGGGTAGACAGAGTACAGTAAACCGTGAGACAGTGATATTTCATATTCGCTCAGCGTCTTGAGGTGCGTTGGTGCTACGCGCACCTCGGGACTGGCCGCCGCTGACCCCGATCCTGTGTTTTGACGTGATAAATTAGATTAAGCTGAGTCTCGGTCCCGTTTTTTCACGTGATCAATACTTTTTATACAAAATGACGTTGCTGGTATCTAGCAAATATTTTTCTTAATAATTCAACATTTGAGTGATAGTCTTCTAAATTCTAACATGGACAATATCCAACATAATGAAAATATGCAAGAATTGATTTATGTTAGGGATTCTGATGGGGCGTTATCAATGTGCAATGAAGTTTATTGAATCTCGAAGAATTTGACATATGAATCTGGTGACCAACTCCGTTTTCCAGGTTCTATTTCTCAGATGATGGAATGGATATCGAAGAAGAGCAAAAAAATTCTTCGGCAAAAATGGTGAAATTTGATTTGAATTTGCAGAATCCACCAAACTGATCAAAAAGGTGTCTAAACATGTGATGATATGTATTCCATCTACTGACAAAAAAGAAAAACCCTGTTGAATTTGCAAAGTATTCGTATATCCTAAGCACAAGAAGAGAAGTGAGACCCTCTTCATTTGCACAGAGTGTAAAGTAGTTTTTCACAAAGAAGAATGTTGAAATAATTATTATATGTTACTACTTAAAATTTTCACAAAGAAGAATGTTGAAAGAATTATTATATGTTACTACTCTAAATTAGATTAAGAAGAATGTTGAAAGAATTATTATATATTACTACTCTAGATTTTCACAAAGAAGAATGTTGAAAGAATTATTATATGTTACTACTCGAAATTATTCAAGAATTTTAAACCAATATACAAAGTCTTATAACAATATTCCTAAAATTTATTTAAATACTCGTATAGCAATTTTAGCAAACCCACCACAAAAGTCAAAATTCTTCGAAAATTAATTATGCACCAGAAAACGTCATGATTTTGATCGGGTCCTTAAGAGTTAATAGGTAGTAAAAACCACCCTTACTGACCAACATTAAAACTATTCTTACCAGAGTCCATAGTCTTGAAAATATGATACAATAAATAATTTTCTGTATTTAGGAAGCCACAATCTCCGGGGTTGGGAGATAAGTGTCTTTTCAATAAGGTCACAGATCGATTATAACCGTAAAAATCTATTATCAGTTTATTATAGATTTGTAGGGAATACGTTGTTTTTTGACTGATTTTTAACCCCATAAAATGTATTACACCGTGTTTCTGATTTAATATTACATTATGAGTTCTTTTATCTTTATTTTTCTATAACCATGACTTTGGATTTCGAAACATTCATTCTAAGAACTTTCTCTTCGCATCTCTTATGAAATTTATTTATCAAACTCTTTAATTCATCTTCATTCTTCGCTAACACTATCATGTCACCAGCACACAGTAATCGGCATACATTCCCATTCGTCATTTCTATGCCACACATTAAATATTTCACAACCTGGGTGATATAATACATCATTGCTTTATCCTTTTTGAATATTAAACCACTCAGTCAAAGCACAATTTACTGTAATGAATGTTCAATTTTCAGCGTATAATGACGCAATATCACGTATTAATTTACAATAGTATTCATTCAATATTTTCCTTAACTCACTGCTTATCACGCGGTCATGTGCTTTTTTGAAGTTCAAAAAATGCGTAATATAACATACCTTATAATTACAGCTACAAAAGCGTTAAATACTTTAAATTTAAGGGTTCCTCGCAAATTTAAGGTCGATCAACAAGGATTTAAATTTCCTTCATTTTAATTCGTCTAAAGCTGGACCAAATCTTCTGCTTTGCCCATTCACTACAATACACAAGGCAATTAGGTGAGAGGGTTTATCATCATGTTCGATGTACTGTTATTCTATATTGACGTATATTTCTTTTATGAAATATAGCAGAATTTTCATCTCATTGATGCAAACAATAAGCTTGCTAATTGATTGAGCAAATAAATTATTGATTTCAGGAATTACCCGCTAAGAATATGTTTTAATTTCTATTTGAACCAATATACCATGGATTCCTACCAGGAAACTATAATAATGATTTCATAACAATTTCTGATCGTCTTGATGAAAATTTGATGACACTAAAGAGTCTTAATGTTTTTTATTCGTGAAATTAGGGTTTTTAGAGGAATACATCAAAGTTATCTGAATTTTGCACAAACCTTTGTGGTTTTTAAAAATTCTGTTGAATGTACAACTTCTGAAGATTTTTAGCCTCTAAAAATACCTCTGTTCATCTGGGTATTTTGTTTCTATCCTTTAATTTCTTTTATTTTACCAGCATCTTGGCCTAATGGTTGTTAGCATGTTTTCTTAGACCCCAGGCATTTCAGGTTCATCTCCCTAAATGATTACATTATATTTGGGGTCCTTTTCGTATAAATTTATTGTTATATTGGTGTCTATTAGCTGGCTTACTTTATGACTGCCATATTTTATGATTATATATGAACACTATAGTACATACATAAATAACACTACTTAAAGCCGAATGCGTTACTAACACATATCGGAATATCTGCAAAAGTTTTCGGCTTCTCTTGGTAACTGTTTTTTTATCATGTATGTTTTTCTGGATATACGAGTATTTACGAGTAGATGCTGGAAAGTACATCATTTGGCAATCCTTACATTCAACTTAAATATATTTATTTTGTAATATTTTTAATCTCTCAATAATAATGGGTTCAAATCCGGTGTAAAAGCACCCTTGGTGAGAGTCTGCTCTCTAAATGCCACTATATTACTCGTAATTAATATTTTATTATCATTACTACATTTAGTTTTGAAGCGCTAATGGGGTAACTGGTGTTATGAAATAGCACTACAGAATTTTCTCCGTTTTTTCTTAATTATCCAGAACAATATCTGTGCATGGATGGCACAGTGTTATAGTGGTTACTCCAAGTGTCATGGTCCACTAGTGATTTCCTTATAGACATATGAAAGTCCCAATATATTGGAGATATTGAAAACAAGGTAGCTAAAAGCTACTTATTTACATTTTCCCTTCAGAGACAAAACGAACTTCAGAGACATAACTTTCTTTGACGCTGGTTCAAACCCTGCACTGTGCTGCTCCCAAAGAATGACATACATTTTATTCCTCTAGTATTCGGAGGTATAAGGATACCTATGACTTTGGTCATATCGATTCGTTTTTTTTAGATTGATATGTTTTACTTTTCTTGAATATAATAAGTATGATAAAGCTAAGGTCTTATTTAATGAGGACTATTGTATTTCCATATTAGTCGATTGGTATACATTTTTTTACTAACATAAGTATTACAAAGATAGCGTCTAAGCTGATGATGAACTACTAAAAATAAAAAATAAAATACTTCTTGAAAATTTGACATCATTTTTGGCGATAATCGAGAAGGGACGAAGAAGTTAATTCTTCACAGCGTTTTCCATTATAAATAGACCATACCAAGTAAATTTTCTGCTATTCAAATACTGCAGACTGTCAACTAATAATAGCCTGTCAATCTGATGGATTGCCTTTTGTACAGAACCGAGTAAATCTGGGATCCTGGGTATAATCTTGTGTACAAGATATCTTCAATTACTTGGTGCACTTGAGACAGCAGCAGAGACGTGTCAAGGAGGATTGAAAGGTACATGTGGTTCATGTGAGACTTTTTTAACGGTAAGACTAAAAGTGTCAAAAGTATATAAATGCAAATTATACGTCTAGGGGTTTAAAATATAAAGTACTGTATAATAATCCACACATATTTTTTCGTCAGCTGTAGTCCATAAACAATTAGCATTCATGCTAAGCAAGCAGGCGCTCCAGGTTTAATTCCTGGCGGATTTACTTCTGAGGTGGTTTTACTTATAGGCAATTTTACATCTGAATTTAACTTTTATGTAGCTTATATGCTAAATTACCAGATGCCGTACTTGTTAGCGATTTTGGTGTCCCTCAACCTCCCCTATTTTCTGTTAAGTTACAAGGGAAGTGTTCAGTGATCGGAAAACAGTTCTATACCAAATTATGTAAAAAAGAAACAGAATCACATTTGGACTGCCAAGTTGGTAAATTGTTTCAGAGATATTTACTCAAAGTCGAATGTCAGGTTTTGATGCACTTTTTAGGCAATGCACATGGAAAATAAATGCCCGTAATGCGAACTGACAATTAAATTATTCGAATTATTGCAAGTCAATAATTTATTCTTTGTCACTGGAGATAACTGTCCATACGGTGAGACTCTGGAATCAGTAACAAATTAATGTTAGACTCGTTCCATCCTTGGCATGCTTTAAGAAGTGGTTGAAAAAAGCTTAATTTCTAGTCAGCAATATAGCGTGTTTCATTCCTGATTTTTTCCCTTCCTCTCCACCATCCCTTCCTTTTCCTTTGATGATATCTAACTTTATATAAAAAAATTATCTTCGGATGATTGTCCATCTTTGTAGGAGTTGTGGACATATGCTCATGTATGTTTTCATGAATTTCGTGGGGATAGATAGTCATTTGAATGTTTTTTGAGACCATGTAACTTGCTTCATTTACTTTTGTTTGGTTGGCTGGAATAGATTGTCGCCGGGCAATACGGCCGCCAGATTGTATTTGCAATAGGAGTGTCAAATAAATAATTAAATACGATTAAATAATAGATTAATGATTATTGTCACAAAAAGTTCTTTGACTTTATTTTAAAAGTTTTTGTTTTATTTGAAAAATAATTTCATTTTTATTTATTTATTATTTTATATAAACTATTGCTTATATATTTTTATGTAGTTTGTGTTGCGTTTCATACCTTTGCATACTAGTAAAATATTATTATTATTAACCACTAAATAATAATTTTCATCCCCAAAACATAAACCTCAATCGAGCAATATCAAGATCTGCCAAAATTACGGTTCATGCTCGTAGCAGCGTAGTAGTGCTCGTATTGATGTATGGGAATCAAGCGTGGACATTGAAAGTGAATGAAAGAAGTCAAATAAATGCCCTCTCTTATCTTGCTGAAAATATTCAGCGTCTTTCATGAATATTTTCAGGACTTGCGCTACATTCAAATAGAGATTGTTCATTGGATTTCCCAGTTCACCGCTCTTCTAATGGGTAAGTCACCTATGCTCTAGCTCGTGGACTGTAAGTTCGATTTCCATTGGTACCTTTTTATGAAAAAGAGAATCAATCTGTTTTTTACTTAAGGACTCTTTAATATCTTTCTGGTTCGTTGGAAGATATTGCAGCATGGAAATGTACTCGCTAAAATCTACCTTATATGACGAAAGTTTAATCTTTAAAGAAAATCCAAGAAATTTTGGATACATATATATTTTAAGATATATATTTTAAGATACATATATATTTTAAGATATAATGCGCCAATATCTCCAAAGAAAAAACAAACAATTTAGGATACATATATCTTTTCAGATATAATGTTCCAAAATGACAACGCATATTTTTTTTATTAACAATGCAAGATTAGAAACAATAAAATCTCTCATAAGGGCAATGTGAATACGAATAACAGAAATAGACCCTCCAGAACTCAACAACATCTACTTAAAAATAATGCAACTACGTAAGGAAATATTACATTAAGAACTAAAAGAAGGTCATAAGTGTCACTAAATCAATTCAGTAACGAATAACAATAACCAACCCCTTAGCAATTATTTTATCTTTTTTTTTTTTTGATATACTCGTATATTAAAAAGATAAACATTCATTCCCTTTTTCAAATTAAATAATTTTTTTCCTCAGTACTATTATGACAAAAGAAGTCACCCATTAAATTTTCGCTGATATATTGGATGGAAATATTTAGTTTCGTAGATTGATGAAAAATCTCTTCAGAACAAACCGTCATTTTTAATATTAGATAAAAAGGAAGATATTAAAAAAATACTCCTGAAAAACACTAGAAGAAAAGATATTTGAAAATTTTACACAATATATCAAACGAAAATAGCCTGTAAATATTTATTTTATTAAAAATAATTTATTTATTTTTACAATCCACGACACACAATTTAAAATTAACATCGTTCTATTGGAAAAACAAACCATTAATAAAAGTACATAACATTGCTAAAACCCCTTCATTTTGTGAATTTAGAAAAGCACCTCAATAGTTAAGGCCTGTGATGGAAAAGCACCTCAATAGTTAAGGCCTGTGATGGAAAAGCACCTCAATAGTTAAGGCCTGTGATGGAAAAGTTTTATTCTCTAATCACATTCCACATCTACTTTATCGCGTGCTGAATGCTGAGCATCGTGGTCCTCTGTTACGTCTCGAACTCGACGCATCACCTGTTTCCATATCTCCTGGTCCTGTGCCATGTTGAATACAGCGCTTAAAAAGCTTCCTGTTAACTCCTTTACCATATTTGATTCATCTATCTCATACGATTGCTCGCCTTGCTTCAACTGTCCCCGTAACTACCAGATTCACTAGTTTTTCATTCTAGCAACATATCCAAAGCATATAAGGATTATTTTTCTGCATGTTATCGAAAGTCTACTATATAGATAATCTTCCATTCTTAGATGGTAAATACGTTGGTACTTCTTGCGATCCATGAGACACGGAGCATCTGCCACCAACAGCACATCTCCGAAGTATTTATCATGTTTTCTTCTTTCCTTTTTATCGTCCATTTTCCACTCAACACTATTTTATGGAGAATACCAGAGACTTAACCAAATGGATTTTGGTTTTTCTTAGTAAAGATCGTTTAGTCCATACCTTTGTCGGATTTGTTATAGCTGATTTTTCCTCGGATCTCTACTTCACATCCTCTATTCTTCGAAATAAGAGTAAGAGTACCATAGTAGACAAACTAGTTAACCTTTTCGTAATCCCTTAGCGAGTCACTTCTTATCAATCTCAAAATTTCGTATATACTAAAACACTCAGCTGAACTATTCACACCCTATATTCGAATTCTTATACATACTCATACTTTAATTCTATGCCATCTCACACACAATCTCAAACGCATCATAATCTCTATAACTACATCAAAATCATGTCCCACAGCTCCTCATCAAACACTCGACATTTACACAAGTCATTCTCTTACATGCCTATTTAGAGACTTCTAAAATCTTCTCCCCCCTCGTTCACCTCCTATCGAAGAGCCATCTTGATTATTTTTCTTTATTTGAAGGCGCAAGCAAAATTATAAAAAAAAAATTCCCTCAGGAATATTTTGTGAATTTTTGACGCAAAGAACTGCATGTTCTTCCTCCCAAGTGATGAATGAATGCATGAAGTCGAAACCATATTCAATGCGTCGCCTATTGGTATTTATCGGAATTGCGCTCTAACGTATTTATTGGAAGATACTAGCAATAACCTGTCAATAGAGACGGAAGTAAATCAAAACGTTCAGTATATTTTGAAAATATTCTTTTGTTATTTTATGTCTTATAATCATATCAAAACATTGACAGCTGTCAAATAATATTTGAACAATGAAGACAATATAATATATTTTGAACATATAATTCCTTGCATTACGAATTATTGTTAATATAACTCAGTACCGTACCAAGAATGGTATTTAGAAATTTAAATAAACATGCTTCAATATAACCAAAATGCAAAAAAAAGTACATCCAAAATATGATTCAAACAGAGTACATAAATTTTTCTAAAGAGACAGCTGTCACTTCCAAATTATTTTTTAAGTGTTTTAGTTTCTATGGTTATTGCTGTGGCCGACGTATAGACAGCGATATTTTTTTATTGTTTATAAATAGATTTAATATTCTTTGTATATAAAAACTTAACACATTATGTACATTAGGCGCAATCGCAATTGCAAAATATTATATTATAGCAATAGTTTTATTGCTGTAATATAATATTTTGGAATCAAGTGATAGAACATATACGACTATATTGCTGGTTCAGGAGTTATAAAGCTATTTTGAGAAAGTTACTAAGCTTTTAAGAGATAAACATGTTTCAAATATAAAATTGGTATATTGTAGAAAGAATGTTTTTACGCAGGAAATAAATATGATAGATGTCTTTAAGATTTTGTGTTTTATTTATTTATTTTACAAAGCTTATATGCATGTTATAGGTTAAAACCAATTACATGCAAAACTTAAAGAGTACAGTAACAAGAAATAAAAAAAATAATAATTTCCAAACCAAACAACTTACTCGCATTTCCATTAAACTCGAAATATTTTATTTAAAAACATTTTCTGAAGTGTTGAAAATATCAATATCTGAGTTGTTGATGGCGGATTCATCAAGGCGTTTCAATGTCTTAATCATCTAAGAATTGGAAATGACCGAAAGACTTTCGACAACATGCAGTTAAGTTAACGATCAAGTAAAAATGAACACTACACACATACTCTAAACTACACCTAAAGCCTAGTATGTTTCTATACGATCTACAAAGATTTCTTTGAAGTTTGTTTTACCTTGATAAGTTTTCTCCGATTTTCTTACCAAATATGTTTTTATAAAAATACATAGATGTAAGTTAGTTCTTTATCTAATGACTGCAGCCATCATCTTCCTATCCATACACTCAACTTGTTTTTTTACAATATTTGAAATCAGTCAATAATAATGGATTTGAATCCTGAACAAGAGCGTATTTTAGGTGAAAGGTTAATCATACATATATATGTATACCATTACGTCGTTTCCCTGTCAGGTTAGGCAGAGTGGGCTGAACGCTAGACTTACCTATCTTGACACACATATTTCGTCTCTTCTAAATCCATACGCCTCATATATACAAGCAATTGTCATTTATGCTTCATCCATGAGGAGTTACTCCTGATACCACTAAGAGGAGCCTCACATTGTGTTTCAAGCATCCCTAAGGGAACCGTAACTCCCACTTTAGGAATCATTGCTGATGTGCATAGAAGTAGAATGTACGATACTTCGTGACGAAATGAATCGATTTATTATACAATATATAAAGTAGTCGGTACTGATTCTCGTTAAAAATACTTAATGCTAATGGACAAGTATGGGTATTTACTTTTCCCAGTGCACTCTGTTTGAATACTGATTGGCCGCTTACAATGGAATTCAATTTGATGGATTTCTATGCGTGTGATTTAAATAATTTTAATGGTTTGTTGTCCTACTTGCATAATGAGATTGACAGGCTGTAGATCACAGATTTTCAACTTGTTTTATCGTTTGATTTGTTCAGAAAGGTTTTTATTTATTTGTTTATTGCTACTTCATTGAATCAGAAAAATACTTGTTTTTTTATTAAGTTTTTCTACTTATGACTAATTCATGTTTATAGTATTTTTATAATTGATTAAATTCGTAAGCCATGTTTATATAAACATTTAGACTGTAAAATAACTTAATTCTGGTTCTCTATATTGATGAATTTTGCTGTTTGAATTTTCTCAGATGGTGAAATCGTTGAGAGAGATATCGAACGGCGTGAAGCAATAAGAAATATAGTTAATGGGTCTCTTAAACATATATACTCGAACTGAATAGTAACAAAATCTGCTAAGATGATTGTCTTCACAATAATATTTTGTACCTAACAAAGTACAAAATTTAATGTATGGGAGTGAAACGTGGACGCGGGAAAATACTGCAAATAGCAAAATATATGCTGCAAAAATGCGTGCACTGCGAAGAATACATAAGGGGACAATTTATGACCGAATACAGATTGTGATGATTAGAGATTAATGAAAATTTAAAGCGGATGTATTGAGTAAAATGAAGAACAGCACTTTGAAATGGTTTGGGCATGTAGAACGAATGAATAAAGAAAGACTTACAAAATAAATATACAGTGCAAATGTGAGTGGAAGGCGTGGTAGAGGAAGACCAAGTATTGTTGGATCAAGTGTATGATATTTAGAAAGAAGGAAACGCAAAAAGTCAGAAAATCGTAAGAGTTGTATGATACGATACATGGAAGTCTGGCTCTCTACCTACCCCGACAGGGGAATTTTGTGATGGTATGTATATATGTAAAATAACCAAGATACTCTGGATTTGACTTCCTTTCCCTTTTTGGACGTTTGTTCAATAGGTAAGGTCACTTGAGATGAGTTGAAGGCTTTTGATGAACAAAACCATATTTTATACTGTAATATTCTTGTCATTGATTGTCCTATGACTAAAATATTTTTAAAATTTGGTGTTTTTCTGTTCATATACAAACTTATTATGATAACTTCTTGTTATGCTATTGTTGACATCTGTTATATTTTTACTAATTATATACGTCATCTACTTAAAACTGCTTCGAGGATATATAAATGCATATCAGTTTTATACTACTTACAATTTGACCTCATCACTTACAATTTGACCTCATTACTTACAATTCGACCTCATCACTTACAATTTGATCTCATCACTTACAATTTGACCTCATACGTCTAAATAATATACGAGTATATAGACGTTTGCTCGAATATTAATGGCAGCATTGTTCATGTCAGTTGTCAAATACGAGTAGGAGGTAGACAAGTAGACGTGTGAGAAACAGACAGTGTGCTGCGAATATGCGTCAGCATGGCCAGGCGGCTCAGCAGGGTCCCCATATCTATGATATTTGCGGGAGGGAGTGCGCATCTAGGATCGGGCTGTTTTCTCACAGAAGATCACATGATCGACGTAGATGAACGGTTCAAGATTGACGTTGGAGAGGCGAGGGGATCCTCGACTTCGAGATTCGGCAACGACGACGAGACAAGTTGAGGTGCATGGCTGTACGGTAACGCACTGGACTTCCATACAGAAGGTCGTCGGTTCGAACTCCGCGCTGTGCTACTACCCTCGAATGACACAGGTATTTTGTCCCCTCAAGTATTCGAGGGTATAAGGATACATATGATTTCGGTCATATCAATTATTTAAAAAAAAAGATTAAAAAACATGCAGGTGTGCTCCGATCGTCTCACTTCGGTGTGCCATCGGATCCATTACAGCGGTGTGGCCGGTGAGTTTGCTGGTGTGCAACAGATTACTCACTAAAAAAAAAACACCACACGACACAGTTTCACTTTCCAACTTAATTGACGTTGACATGGCGAGGGGATCCTCGACTACAATGTCCAGCAATGACGTGACGGTAACGAGATAAATTTTTCAGTTATCGAAATCCCGAGTTATGTTTTGAAACTTAAATATCTCTCAGACCTTGTTCTAAATGGGCTTATTAAGTGATGTTTTAAGCTGTCTTTATCAATTAAAATAATAACACACTTCAGGTGATATTTACAAAAAAAAACACATTTTAAATAAATTGATAATAAATTAAAAAAAAAAACTGTTACATATCACAAACTATAATACCTAATTTTTGTCAACATTTTAATTCATACTTTTTTAATAAATAATCTGAGAATTTACATCAACATATTTTGGAACCATTTTTAACCAAACAGCGCTCTAACAATGTATATTAAGCCACTAGAAAGCGCCAGGGAAGCAGTAAATTAATGTACGAGGGTTGATAAAAAAATAACGAGATTTTTTAATTTCCCAGGTTGCTTTTTTCCTCACGTTGGCGACACTGTCTGTTGTACATTTCTATATCCAGCCATATGGGATGGGCAGTTTATACTTGACAAGCAAGTATTCACGACAGGACAAAGATGTTTTTGAGATTTTACGCCGTTTGCATGCGGCAAAACCAAGAAAAAAAATCATAATTGTGGACAAACAACTCCAGGATTTTGTACTAGCTTACACTATGAATTTTTGGTCAAAACCAATACCGTCGTGATGCCGCAGCCATCGTATTCACCAGATATCCCTGCGTCTTTTCCTGTTCCAGAAGAATGAGGAGGGCATTGGAAGGACAACGTTTGACCACAAAAGTTTTGCTGATTGAAAAAAACATTGACAAAAGTGTATTATATCCCATGGGGTTATACTACTTTGAAGAGATTAATATTAATATTAATGATTCGATAAATACTTTTTGATAAAAATGAAAATTATGGTAATTTTTTTATCAAACCCCGTAAAAAAGACCTTCAAATGTCCAAAAGTGTCCAAACAAAGTAAAACATTTTCAATATAGTTTTGTTATGACCATAAATTTAACAAACATCGTTAAACTACAAAGTACAAAAAGTACAAAATAAGTATGTCGTATTTCACGTCTGAATGACGAATTGTTCATTGGACCGGAGTTTTACTGCACTTTAGTGATCTAAGTGGACTCAATACAAACCATTTTAGCAAATTGATTGCGGCTGCAGTTATCCCGATGATATCATGTCACATGCATTATAATTGTGCAATTTAGCGGTTGGCAAGTTTAACGTTGCTGGTCATTGTATTATATATTCATTGCTATGTCAACTCTGGTATTTCTGTATAAGAGAACGTTTCTCAGATATTTACAACTCGAATTTCATAATAATGATTTATTTATCCGAGATTTTAAGGTAGATATAGTTACATACTTATACAAATGTATCCGTTACGCCGTATCTCTGTCGGGGTATACATGATTCCAGATAGAAATTTTTGTTGCACGAAAAATTTAATTTTGATTTGTTAACATACATAAATACCATTTATTTATTTATTTATTTTTTCAAAACAGGCTTAGCCCAATTACTTTGAAAATACAAAACATCAAAAGAGAAGAAAAATTACAAAGAGGAAAAAAAAATAAGTTAAAAAATTACATAAAATAAAAAATAATGCATATGCATACAAACGAGTATATACACACAAACATATTACACAAATATAATCACAGTCATTTAGGTATGTTGATGAGTGCCTTCTAACGCGCTCAATCTAAGAAGACAATTTACTTTTGCTTTTGGTAATATGATATGAAATATGTCAATATCCGAAGCAGTCCCGTTCAGAAGAGTTAAGGCCCTTCCAACAGGCATAGCGGCTGGAAGACCCGTTCTTGCGTATGTTATTGAGAACAGTTCTCTCATAGTTTCCCTGCTGAGGTAGATAGAGATGACAGAGCGCCAGACTTTCCTATCTCAACGTACATATTTCACCTCTTCCAAATCAACACACCTACGATTTATCTTATTTCTTACATTTCCTTCTTATTTCCTATTATCAACTAATCTCAACTTTTATAACTAAAACATAAAAACCATCACGCCATTTCCCTGTAGGGGTAGGCAGAAAAGACAGAGCGCCATATTTTTCAATCTCGATACACATTCTTCTCCTACTCTACATCCATACCTTCTCATACAACTCCTACGATTTCTCTGACTTGTTACGTTTCCTTCTTTCAAAATATCGTTCACTTGATCCAACCATACTTTTCTTGGTCTTTCTCTACCACGCCTTCTACGCACGTTTACATTATATATTTGTTATGTTAGTGTTTCGTCATTCATTCTTTCAACATGCTCAAACCACCTCAAAGCACTCTTCATCTTACTCAACACATCAGCCTAGAACTAGAACAACTAACAAGGGGTTGACTTAGCTTGAATGACGTCATATTCCAATTATCAATTGAAGTGAAACCTGTCATTCACTCTGATTAGTCTTGTCCATGACTTTCAACAATACCGAAGCAAATCGCTTTGGTATTGATCGGAATGATCTAATTGCCCTAATTCCACTAAGACAATTTCTGAATCAACTTAAAGGTTGATGTGAACTCAAGCAAGTTAGCTAATCAGTATTTACTCATTAGGGCTCATTTCTTCGTCTTTCTTATGGTACCCTTCAACTTTGGTAATTCTGACATATTGAAGAGTGTAGTCAAGAGACCATACTGTCTGTGGTACCAGCTATTAAGTCTTCGGGTTCAGAACCTCTGGAGCAGGCACACGATCATTGCTCATGTTGGCAAAGCTACACAACATGAAAAGGCAACAACACTCGCACACGTACAGGGTGCAAGCAAGTATTTTTACCAGACGAACATTTTCACCAGATTGATATTTTTTTGGGCACCACCTGGAATCGAACTCACATATTTTATTAATCCAAATACAAAACGTAATTTTGATAATAATATTAAATGATAATACGACCATTTATTTTAATTTCAATTTCATTCATTTTATGTCAATAAGAGAAAATTAGGAGTCACAACCATGCTTTCTGGTATACCTGGTTATACGAGTATATTATAATTATACAAAAACTTTACAGGTGTGTATAAATTATTGAATGAAATAAAAAAAATAATATTGAAAGGACTTCCAAGATTTAAGGACTATTTGTTTAAGTAAAATTTTATTAACTTGAAATTCTTTCAGACATTTTATACAATTTGGCAGCAAATGGATAAATAAACATGTGTATCCATTGAATAGAACTTTTCTGCCTCAAATCCTGGATACACCATGGAATTCTGTTTCCCTAACATGGGTCCTACACCCGAGCTTCCGCCCTTCGTGTCACCGCAAAACTTTTCACATCAGAAGAATTGAATGACATCGGAAATCTGAATACTGAAAGAAAATACCCGCAAGAGCGGTGGCTCCACAACAGTATAAATGTTGAAGGAAGTGGTATGTGAAGGAATTCACGGACTTCTATGAATTTATAAAAGGTTTTGATACAAAAAATTGCTTATTTTTAAATTATATTGTCAGTATGTTTTTGCTAGAATCCTTTTTTGTTCTTAAGATTCTATTCAACATATGTTTGAGGTTATAATTAAAACTCAAAAAAATATATGAACAAATTGAAGACTAACGTGCATAATTTTAATTTTTACTTTTCATTGCACTCATTATGACGCGGTGTAATCATATTACAAATTAAAATAATTACGGATGAATGAAAGTTAAAAACTGATGCGTAAGCTTTGATATGTGTAAGTGAAACGTGGATGTGAAAATAATTGAAAAGAGCCGTGTAAATGTAGTGAAATTAGGCTTATATATTCTGAGATCGCGAAAGAGTTCCACAAAATGTTGAACGGTGGGTTGCGATAAGCATACAATCACTAGTAATAATTTACATTCACTGTATAATCCACTTAAACTCTGACATATAAAATGTTAACTTATTTATTTATTTATTTATTTAACACTTTTATTGCAATACAATCTGGCGGGCTTATTGCCAGGCGGCAATCTCTTCCAACCAACCAGACAAAAGTAAATGAAGCAAGTTACGTGGTCGCATAAATCATTCAAATGACTATCCATCCCCACGAAATCCATAAACATATACGTGAGAACATGCCCACAAACCCCACAAAGACGGACAATCACCCGAACACTATTTTTCATATAAAGTGAGATATCATCAATCAAAAGGAAAGGAAAGGATGGTGGAGAGGAAAGGAAAAGAAAAATCAGGAATGAAACACGTTATTTTACTGACTAGAAATTAAGAGTTTTTTCAGTCGCTCCTTAAAGCATGCCAAGGACGGAGCGAGTCTTATATTGGTTTGTAACTGATTCCAGAGTCTCACTGCATGGACAGTAAAGGACGACGTGAAAAAAGAAGAGCGGTGAACTGGAAAGGCCAATAAACAATCTCTGTTTGAGCGTAGCGCTAATCCTTAATAACTTAGTTTGAGTTACAGTTGCTCTTCAAAATCTAAAAGAATTTTATTTGTTTCACCTACGGAATTTACAAGCTTTGTAAATTTTGTCGCGATATGTTAGAAATTCGTCTCGGGGTGCTATTTTTTCTCTGTTAAACCAACAAATTTCCTTTGTTGAACAGAAATAAAGGATGGAAATTCTTAATGTAGAAAAGCTTTAAAAGAAAAGCAAACAGCGCCTAGTTGATTTGTTAAATTATATGAGAGTGCGATCATCCGAGAAAGGCACCTTTTTGGATCCTCACAGGTGTTTTAAGGGATTTCCATTTTTACCGACTTCGGGAGAATTTCTCTCGAAACAAGAGAGAATTTAAGGAGAAATTTCGTGTCAATTTAACCAGAGACTCAATGCGCCGTAATGGAGTAAATCGTTCCGGAGCAGACAGCAATCAGCCCGTACTTCGGGAACACAGTAAGTGATTGAATTGCTTTGGAAAAAAATGCTTTCAAAAAACTTTACCTTGTGTGTAAAATAAATATTTTCCAATCCATTTGAAATTCTAGTTGGAGAATAATATTCGAATCATAAAGCGACATCAAATATTTCATATAAATACAAGATCACCTAATCTCAATTTCATCGAAAGCTCAGAATAAAGAGATTTTACACTATCTTAGACTGTCAACGTAAATCATCAAATCAATAAGTCAAGTGTTTTTATTTTTGTTTTATATTGTATTCCACTTTCGTTGTACACGCCTGGCGAGTTTATTTCCAAGCGGGAATCTCTTCCAACCAACCAGGAAGATATTAAATAAACTTGAAATGATAACCAGACAGGAACACTTTTAAAAAAATCAGGGTACTGGGTGCGAATGAAACTCGCAAGTCACGGGTTGGAAGACGAACGTCTTATCAACTAGACGACGGAGGTGTTTTATTAGTAAATAGTATTTTATGTGCATTTAATAAAATAAGAAATACTTTTTCTAAAAAGGTGGAAGTTGTGATTGACGAAAGATGGAATGTTTATTTTTAATTCCAACCAACCAGAAAGAAATTAAAAAGCTTTGAGTGAAAATCAAAATAGAACCCATTAAAAAAATCAAGGGACTGCATTAATCGAACATGCAACTCACGGTTTGGAAGACAGATGATGATTAGCAGTTTTAAAAAAAACTAAATGCTTATATTATCAATAGTAATGAAACTTGATGGAAGAAGTGGTGCCTTTTTAAGGCACTGTTTGAAGTACGTACATCATTGGTTATTAACAAATAAAAGTAACATCTTTTCAGAGGCATTCAGATGTATACCACGGTGGTTTGGTTGGCTTCCTTCGTGACGGGGGAGGACGTGGGTTAGGCAGGATATCCAGACTAGGGGCCTCTTGCTCATCGCGAGGCAGGGCCATTTTGTTCATTTATGATATGCACGCTTTGCACGCGGACGGTGCGACACTACAAAACAGAAGTCTAGGGTACGATAAATTAAGAATAATGTTTCAAAATCTGTTAAAATGATAGTCCATAATAGTATTTTAGTATGAATTTGATGTACGGGCGTGGAACGAGAACTTGGAAAATGATTGAACACTATGAAGTGATAATAGAACACAGAATGGAAGAAGAAAATAATTGGTAATTTATTTTAATCAAACACTGTTTATTCCACTTTTTTGTGACGGCATAACCCTACCGGTTTCAAGGCTTTCCCCTCATCTTCAGGGGAGCGCAAACAAGACTAAATGCTGTTCGAACTGGTACCGATATACACGCTTCAACGGTTGGAGTTATTCCACTTTTTTGTGACGGTATAACCCTGTTTGATAAAAATAAATTACCATGTCTTTAAACCTCCACAACGTTAATGCCTTAACTATAAACAACAGAAGAAAATAATTATGCAAATAACTTTTTTTCCGAAAGGTGCTTTTATTTAAAAATGTATTCTCAAACGGCATTTCTTAAAACTTTGATCATGATTGAGAACAAATGAGCTATATTTTTCATATAAAATTGACGATTTTTGGTCTAAACTTAACATTTCTTACAAAAACAATAAAAATGTCAGAAGTATCTTATTTGAAACGAATAGCTCTTTCTTTAAAAAATAATTCATTTTCGACGTACACGTTTCATTTATATACATCTAAGTCGATACTCAAATATTGTTGTGACCTATCATTTCAGCAGATCCCGCTGGTGCACAATATTTTTTTTAAATGGTTTTAGTCTAGTTTACTCTGGAGGCTTGTTTTGCACCCTTATTGTTGGTGGGAAGCGATTGCCACATGGTAATAAGGTAGCCCTACTTTATATAATGAGAGTATAATAAAATGCATCGCGTTACTAAACATACTTTAAAGTATCACTTTCAGATCCAAATGTTGAGTTCCATTATGATCATCCATTATGACTCTCCTGCAAAAGGGCAGATTGTTTCGAATACAACGAATGTGCAATATCATAAAAAAACAATCGAGTATTAAAATATGATAAACATTAAAATAATAATAATAATATGTAATCATAATAATAAAACCATCATACCTTGTTACCTCGTTGAGAAGACATACTCGTATTGTGTGTGACCGCACACAGAAGCAGAAGTGTCTGTTATTAGACAGCTGACCTTACACTACAGAAGCCGATCACATATAATGATAATAAAACGACGATTTACATAGCAGACTCTCCTTAAGGGCGCTTTTACTCAGGAATTGGACTCACTATTATTAATAGATCATAATCATTTAAATAAGTTTAGTGTAAGGATAAGAAAGTGATGGTTGATAATTTGTATTATAAGTTGATAACTTTATTTAAATAATAAATTGATATTTTTTATTATAAGTTGATAACTTTATTAAAAAAAAATGTATCAGTGACTTCGATTTTTGCAGGTAGGCGGCATTACCCTTAACGAGGGCTCAGTGTTTAGGGCTGTTTGTATACCCCGTGACAGCCATTGTGTTGCTCTCAATGAGAGGGCGAGTCTTTTGCCGCCGCGCCGTCGTTTCTGCACCACAGGGTATTATTTGTTTGAGGCAAATTTATGCGTAAATGGTACGTCTGTTTTGAATTATTTATTATTCACTGTTCCTGTTGTTATTGTTGAATGACGTGAAAACGATATGTGCAAAGAAGGCTTTTGTACGAAACACCTATGTGAAATGCAGATTCGTTCGATATTTTTTTCCGTTGTTTCAACATATCGTACATCAAAATGCTTTGTTTTGAAATATAAACATCTCATCGTGTTTTTGTTAAAAAAAATACTCGTAATTATTTTTTTGGTCATTTTACTAATTTATTTTTAATCTTTGTAAAGAACACATACGAAAACTTCGATTTAAGTAGTAGTTACCAATCTGTGAGTCGTGACCTACAGGTTTATTTTCAAATTGTAATGAGTAATAAAGATATTCTTCTCGTATACTCCATATAAATATTTGACCCTACATACCTATTCGATATTTCATACACACATTTTACACTATATATCTATTCTACTTGTACATTTCATATAAATATTTGACGCCACATACCTTTACGATATTTCATATATACATTTGATACGATATATCTATTCTACTCGTACATTTCATATAAGTATTTGACACCACACACCTATACGATACTTCATATGCACATTTGATACTATTATAATATAGATATAATATTACTCGTACATATCATATTAATATTGGACACCATACATCGCTTTTATATTTTATACATACATTTGATACGATATATGTTCTACTCGTACATTTCATATACATATCATATTTGACTCCACACCCCTATTCTATATTTCACACAGACGTTTGATATATCTAACATATATCTATTCTACTCGTACATTCCATATAAATATTGGACACCACACATCGACTCTGTATTTCATACATACATTGATGCGATAAATCTATTCTACTTATACATGCCATGTAAACATTTGATACCACACACCTATTTGATATTTCATACACAAATTTGATACTATATATATCTATGTTGTTTATAGTTAAGGCATTAACGCTGTGGAGGTTTAAAGACATTGTAATTTATTTTTAACAAACACTGTTTATTCCACTTTTTTGTGACGGTATAACCCTACCGGTTTCAAAGCTTTCACCTCATCTTCAGGGGAGCGCAAACAAGACTAAATGCTGTTCGAACTGGTACCGATATAGAAATTATCACAGTCACATATAGGAAAGACAGGAAGATCTTTTGAAAAGAGATTTCGTGAACACCAATCTGCCTTAACAAATCCTCTAATTTATTCTGAAATGGCTAATCATTGTCACCGTGAGAATCATACTTTTTCTATCGATGATGCCAAATTCTTACATATTAGCGACAACGGAAATAAATTGGACAGATTAGAGGCCCTAGAAATTTCTAAGTCAGTATACCGATCGGAGCATCTGTTGAACAGTTATTTCCCCAAAATCTCCCCGCTCTTGGCCGAAATTATCCCTAGCCTTCCTCACCCCGCAGCCTCCAACCGTTGAAGTGTCTATATCGGTACCAGTTCGAACAGCATTTAGTCTTGTTTGCGCTCCCCTGAAGATGAGGTGAAAGCCTTGAAACCGGTAGGGTTATACCGTCACAAAAAAGTGGAATAAACAGTGTTTGTTAAAAATAAATTACAATATATATATATATCTATTCTACTCGTACATTTTATGAATAATATTGGATACCACACATTGATCATACATTTCAAACACACATTTTATACGATATATCTATTCTACTCTTACATTTCATATAAATATTTGACACCACACACCTATTTGATATTTCATACACAAATTTGATACTATATGTATCTATTCTATTCGTACATTTCACGAAAAATATTGGATACCACACATCGATCGCACATTTCAAACACACATTTGACACGATATATCTATTCTACTCGTACATTTCATATAAATATTTGACACCACACACCTATTTCATATTTCATACAATTATTGGATACTATATATTGACTCATACATTTCATATAAATATTTGACACCTCCCACCTAATCTATATTTCATACACACATTTGATATGACATATCAATTGTACTCGTATAAAAATATTAAATTTATCTTATATTTCATACAAATTATACTCGATATCGTACATCTCTTCTTTATATAATGCAAATATTTTATTTCGCACATTTTTGTCATACCATACGGCTTCAGTAGTTGTGCTGTGAAAATTCGCATTACTTATATAGACGAGTGTGAGCTATTATCATTGGAACGAGTGAATTTCTTCCCAGAGTCTACGTCGCTGCAGTCCATCTTCATTTCCGGTGCAGACTCGCATCCTCCATCAGATATATAGAGTCTGCTCACAGAAGTTTTGTCATTTACACTTTACAGTCGGTGTATGTACACTTTTTGTAAACTTCGATGTTCGATTCATTTCAATTACTAGGCGAGTTGGAGAGCTATAAGATATGAGATATAATATAATACAATATTAAGATATCGTTTACATTCTTAAAATACTCCTATGTGCTATAAAAATGCAGTGCAGGGGTGATAAATAATTTAATTTATTTTTCATTATTAATGATTCTTAGTGTAATTCACAATATACAGAACTTAATATTATTTTTGTTCGATTTATTTTCATTATTAATGATTCTTAGTGTAATTCACAATATACAGAACTTAATATTATTTTTGTTCGATTTATTTTCATTATTAATGATTTTTAGAGTAATTCACAATATACAGAACTTAATATTATTTTTGTTCGATTTATTTTCATATTTTTTTACCTATGTATCTTTTTCGAAATTATTGTGTTCAGTGGTATGCAAGTGCTAACCTTTATGTACTCGTATGAAAGTGAAACTTGGGTATAGAAGGGGAGAGATTAAAGTAAAATAAATGTGATAAAAATGTGCGATAGAGACAGAAATGATCGGATAAAGGAAAGTTTGTAAAAGTAATATATTATTAATAGATTTAAGAGAGTAATGTTAAGAAAATGAGTTGTAAAATGTATGTAGTATGTCGATATATGGCAGAAAAACAAATGTAATTATCAAAAATAAATGTGCGTTAAAAACTGATGTATTAAGTCGAGAGAAAAATAGAATTTTGTGGAGATTTGGAAAGTTAAACGGGTAGATGATGGAAGACTGATTTAACGAATTTATAATGCAAACATAAGTGAGAATTGTGGTAAACGACGACCGAAAAAGGTATAGTGGGCTCAAGTGACAATTTAAAATTTGTGGACAAATTAACATAGTCTGTAGACTTTGTATGTATTTATTACGTTGTCGCGAAAGTACTTTCGTATTTCTCGATATGTGTCGCTAGGACAAAACCTTCGTCGCTAAATTCATCCCAAACGTGCTGAAATAATTTCATTATGAAAAGCAATTGTTTAGCGCATTTTTTCGACCAATGTTTACCCAAATTGCTGGAGCATTTTTTTGCTATCAATTTGGATATGGAACAATGTTTTTGAATTTTTTTCTTTTTTCTACTTTATTTTTTTTTTTGTAATATTTTGAATTTGTCAATATAAGTGATTCCCGGATTAGAGGCCCCTTAAGGAGATTATTCTCATAAATGGTACAAAAAAATTGACATTTTATAATTTTTGTATTTTTGCATTTTATAGTTTCAGCCAATGTGATTGGCTTATTATGTGTAAGTCAGCTATCTTAGAGCAGCCACCTATTTTTCTATGTGCGATCCTCACACTCAATATGTCCTCTCTACCAGGTCACAGCGTCTGGTATAAATTTGCACAGCTCTTGCATATTTACAGGAAATGCATGTAGTGGGCACCAGTCCATGTTCTGAAATATGATTATTCTAGGCATGTAGTGCGGTTTACGCATTCGATGTTTTTTGAAGTGCACCACTCCTTCCGATGTAGGGAAACACCAGGCAACTCCACCGTTAGGTCGCCCCCCAGGATGCCATTTTTACGTCACATTTCGTCCAACGGTAGAGTAATTTATCAACGATAGGCCTGTTGTTAACTTGGTCCAGAATCTTCCAGGATCGGTGAAAGGTGGTTCCGTTATTTCAGTAATTAGAGACCATCGGAGAACATGCAATGAGCCTAGTGAAACTGCCTATATAAATTATTGTCTTGTATAAATGTGGATTGTACGACGTTTAATTTTTTCTGTACATCTTTATGGCGGTGGAGACTTGGACTCTCATTCAAGCCACAACAAAACGAACAGAAGCATATTAAATATGAAGCTATAGAAGAATGTTACATATATCTTGTGTTGACAAAGTGCACAAGATAGAAGTCCTCGAAGGCTTGCACGAAGAGAAGATTGGAATACTTTAGACTTCTTATGAGAGGAAACAAATATGAAATCACCCAAGTCATATTGTAGGGAAAGATACAATGAGAACGAAATGTAGGAGAAGAAAGAAATTTCTGACTGAAGAACCTAAGAGAGTGGATCAACTGAAGCATGTAGACATTGTTCAGAGGAGCTGCAAACAAAATTATAATATCCATGATGATTGTCCACCTCTAATGTATAGAGGAACGTTAAGAAGTAAAAATAGATAACATTTTAATCAAACAAATATTTTCGACAATTGCCTGAAATCTATAATAATAGTTTTTTTTTCAATTTAAACAACACGGCAAAAATTCTATTTATTCAATCTGTTCTTTTAATAAAAAAAGGAGAATTTTGTTCCAGGAAATAGTATAACATCTCCATTGGGACTCGTAACTATTTCCGTTTCAGGCGCGCTCGCTCTTTCCTTCTCAGGAACAGTAAAAAAAATTCTTTTGTTCCCGCTAGGTAAATTGCACCATCTAGGATCGTTGAGCTTAATATGTAGATTGCTGTATCATTAATGTAATTTTAATGTCAAGTTGAAATTACACTCTAAGGTAACACTGAACATTGTATAGAACTGTATTTTTTTAAATTGTTTCAGATCAATTTGTCATCATCATCATTGCATTGTATTGTATTACAATTTCGTTATATACAGTAAAACCTGGCGAGCTTATTGTCAAGGCAGAACCAACTTTCCAACTAACCAGAAAGATGTTAAAGAGGCTTTAAGTAAAAACAACACGGGAATTCTTTTTTTTTTTTTTTTTAATAATCTGGGTTCCAACGGGAATCGAGCCCACGACCTATGGGTAGGGAGACAAGCGTCTTACCAAGTAGGTTATGGAGGTCATCTACATGCTCAAAACATCTCTGAGAGCTCTTCTTCATCTTACTTATCACATCAGCCTTAAGTTCACATCCATCCCTTATCATTTTATTCCGTCTTATGTCGTGTATTGACAGCTCGTGTATTTTTCTCAATGCACGCATTTCTACAGTATTTATTTAGGGTTGGGGCTGGGAGATAAGCGTCTTACCAAATAGGCCACGGATATCGTCATCATCACCCTATATGTAACACAGGATTGCCATAAAACGTATGAGATATAAAGAACGCCACCACTCGCATACGGATTGACCTTGTTGAACGAATGCCCCGATATTGATATCGTTTGGATTGAGCTCAATAACAGCTTTTCACACTCCCGCTAGAAACGCATGAAGCTTTTTGCAATTATAATGTGACAACCATTTGCTAACACTGCGCGTTGCAAATCATCAATTGTGAGAATGTAACAATGGATACTACGTGTCTGGTTTGTTAGGTATTTTAAATGTAGATGCTGTTGAATTCTGATTCCATTTTCTTTCTTGTAATTTATTTCCAGGCGGATTATTATATTTTAGTATTGCCTTATTCTTTTACATAGTTTTTATTAATTTTGAATTTACATTGATTGTATTTGATTTTTTCAATGTTATAGTAGTATTATATTTATATTGGTGATATCATGTACCATATGTGGTGTGAACTGTGATTTTTTTCAGTGTTATAGTAGTATTATATATAAGTGATATCATGCGCCATATTTATTGTGAACTGGGATTTTTTCAGTGTTATATTAGTATTATATATTGGTGATATCATGCGCCATATATGTGTTGGAAATTAGGAATTTTTTATGTTGATTTTTGGAATATTTTTATCTTTTGTTGAGTAAATGTTGCTATGTCTTTAAAAGGACACATACGTGTTGTATATCTTTCAATAAATGAATATAAACATAGCCCAATCGCGGATCGCGTACATGTCACTCATAACACGTGGTCAGAGATGTTTGTTTAACTGTACAACATACCGCAGGGCTTCTAAGTCTAAACGAAAAAAAATGCTTTTCTTCAATAACTGAAGGAAAAAAAAATCATTTAACATACATACATACATATAAATATACCATCACGCCATTTCCCTGTCAGGGTAGGCAGAGAGGATATAGTGCCATACTTTCCTATCACAACCCACATTCTCAGCCTCTTTTCATCCATACTCTTTCTCATACAACTTTAACAATTTCTCTGACTCTACGTTTCCTTCTCCCAGAATATAATTCACTTGATCCAACCACACTTTCCTTGGTCTTTTATTTCACACACCTTCCACTCACATTTGCATTATATATCTGTTTTGTAAGTCTTCTTTCATTCATTTTTTCACATGCCAATAACATCTCAATGTACTCTTCAACTTACTTAACACATCAGCTTTAAGTTCGTCTTACTTAACACATCAGCCTGTTTAATTATTCGTGAAGACAAAATAAGTGTAATATAGTATATCACCTTGACTGGAGTTAAGTAATAAATTTGTATATAGGTATAGCCTTGACAAATGTTTGTATAGTAATTTACTTGTTTAATAAAAAAAAAAAAAAAAAACCTTGACTGGAGGGCGATTCTTAGCTTCTAGGATTCCTTTTTTTCTTAACGTATCAAACGCAATAAATTAATTCCTCATATAATTCTCTCACCCAGACATCAATGAGTCTTTTACAAATCGAATCCTCTTCGGACACATTAGCAAATGTCGTATGGATTATTCCTCACCACAGATATAGAGAGTCGACCCATTATGTAATATCTCCCATATTGCTATATTGTCGTTTGTTCTCCCTATTCCTATTCGGAGTCTATTAAGAGATTTCCAGATCTTACTAGCGATTCAGAACTAGGTGGTCATTTCATTTCAGGAATAATCCACAAGATAAATTTTTAGAATTGTCCAAAACACAACAATGCGACATTAAGTAGTTTATTATGTTACAAAACTAAAATATAAATGTGGTATCATCAATCCTTAAGGTGCTAACAAAGAACGAGACAAGGAAAATATAAGATATGAAGGAGGTGATAATAAATAAAGAATATTTACATTTCACGGTATCACGATGAATATATTTAAAAAAATGATATGCAGGAAGGTGTATCGAGTTGCAAACACGACCTATTCTTATGCTAATACTGTTGTGGTTCTTGAATAGTCTAAGAAAGACGGTAACACTCGGCAAACACTTGGAGTGGCAGGCTAATGCAGCGGAACTGTTGTAAAAACATGCTTCGTGGAATAATTTTAGACTTAACAGTTAGAAAATACACGTTTTGCCCCTGTTTGACAGCACACAATAGCTCAGACCTACCGTCAGTGGGTTAAGGATTGATATAGTTTATCTTATACTATAATGTATTCTGACTATCAATTGTTAATTATGAAGCGTGTTTCCAGTTGCAGGTAACATAGATTGATCTATCATTCGCATCAATTAAGTATTGCCTAGAGCATATTGTCCCGATGTTCGGACAAGTCGACTATTATAAGCATATACAGTCAAACTTCGGGTCACGAACGCCTCTAGTCACGAACAAATCGGCTTACGTACATAATTTCCGAACAAATTTTGTCTCAACCTGCATACAATGCTTCGGCTCACGAATTAGTTGTATTAATGCTTCGGCTCACGAATTAGTTGCAATTACGCATTCGTTGTTCTTAGGTGCGCGCGTTGTGAGCATTGTTTGTCGTTGCGTTCATTGTTCTTTTTTTGCTTTATATATATATATATATATATATATATATATATATATATATATATATATATATATATATATATATATATATATATATATATATATATATATATATATATATATATATATATATATATATATATATATATATATATATATATATATATATATATATATATATATATATATATATATATATATATATATATATATATATATATATATATATATATATATATATATATATATATATATATATATATATATATAATATACAGCATAACACAAGTAAAATATATTTTGCATTAAATTAACCCTCATTATGGCTCCCAAGAAAACGAATTTCGGTTTGCGAACATTTCGGCTCGCGAACGGAATCAAAGAACGAATTAAGTTCGTAACCCGAGGTACCACTGTATATTATATGTCCAAATTTGGTACATTTTAAGGTAATAATGACGAACTATTCACATTTTATTTGTTTATTTGGTTGAAAAATATTTTGTTTCCAGAACACAATTTGAGTGTATAAAATAAAATAAGTAAATATAGATTTATTGATAGCAAAACAGGATGTACATATATTAATATGTTCTGAAATTGCATTTATATCTCAAGATAATGGCGAAGAAAATACATTAAAGAGAGAAGCTAGCAAAATATCTAAGCTCATCTTATAATACCCCTCCGGTCGAGATACATTCCACCAATAGAAGGCGAGCCTTGAGGACATAATATGTTTTTCAGCCCTCATCCTTTTACATATAGATAAAAAAAAAGAAAATTAACAAACGACAATAAATAAGCAATCAATACAATTAATTCAGTTCATAAAATAATAGGTCGGCGATAAAAAAACGGATTGTGGTAAATTATAATATAAATTGTAATTATTAATTAACCTAACATTTATTAATTCACTAACAAGTTAAAAATCCCATTGAATACTTTCCCACGCTAGAATCGCACCTACAATAATTTTATTAAAATGAATAAACGTGTTTCACTTTGAAGAAATGCTTCATGTTTAAAAAAATCGCTTTGTCTTAATATAAAGAGTGAAAAGATTTATCCCCAACCTAAAAACATCCATTGATTTTAAATTCACGCTTTTTTACTCAGTTAAAAAAATCTTGAAGTAATAACATATGTTTACTTTGATGATATGCTTCATGTTTAAAAAAATCACTTTGTCTTAATATAAAGAGTGAAAAGATTTTATCCCCAACCTAAAAACATCCATTGATTTTAAATTCACGCTTTTTTTACTAAGTTATAAAAAAATCTTGAAGTCATAACATATGTTTCACTTTGATGAAATGCTTCATGTTTAAAAAAATCGCTTTGTCTTAATATAAAGAGTGAAAAGATTTTATCCCCAACCTAAAAACATCCATTGATTTTAAATTCGCGCTTTTTTACTAAGTTAAAAAAAATCTTGAAGTAATCACATATTTTGTAGTTGAAAACATAAGTCACAAATAATACAAGTGAAATTATTTTACAATATTTTTAATTTAAATGTGTTGTATCTTATTAATATTTAAAAAAATCTGTGTGGTTCTTTAAATTAACTTTTATTTTTCATTATGTAATACTTATAATTTATATAAATAAACTGTTTTCACTGCGTCCTTATGTACTTAAGAGACTTGTAGGTATATGCTCCAGATTCTTTGTTTTTTTAATAAATATCTTTCATACAAAATATGTAAAACCTGTTAACTGATTAAAAATTGTTAGAATAAAATGACCAAAATCCAAAAAGTATTTGAAATTTTTCATACGCGAGGAATGCGTTTCGTAAAAACTCAAAAATTCAACTCCATTTTGAAGTCCTCTGTTTATTTCAAATGTCTCATGAGCAATGCTCGAGAACAGAACAATGTCATATCATCCCAGGAAGGTGTTTCAATAACACAGGAATTTCAGTGCAGGGATTTCAATAAGGAACTTTGTAAAACAGAAGGGGAGGCATCACGCACAAACGCGTTTTAATAGAATTCTTCCTCTGACATCCGATATCTTTTTCTCCGCGTCTCAAGGGCACATACTCTCCCCTTTAAAGCGAAACGTGCCAAAAGGGTTAAACCTATCTTGTGCACCAAACAAATTTGACGCTTTTTGTAAAGGATTCTTTCTGTAAAATATAATATATTTTTATCCAAGTGATCCGAATGAATGTGAAATTGAATTAATGAAATTGGCTGTACTGTGTAAAATGTGGCAGGTTAATTTCTAAATACCAATCTCTTTCAACCAACTATACATTTTCTGCCAAAGTTAAAGGTTTGAGGATTGACATTTTTGATATGAAAAATGCAATAATTTAAAAATAAATACTCAGCTCAACTGGGAGAAACAGCAGCAGCCCGAGATAAATGGCATAGAACTGTTGCTAGTTATAACAGGGACCCAATGGAGAAACAAGTACTGAAGATATTACAAATCAACTTAAATACCCACCTCCAGTGAGACCCGCCGCAAGTACCCTGATTCTCCACTTTGTACTGTGTCTTACATTATACTCATCATGAGTAATGGGAATTCAACATATGAGTAGAATAGAGTGCAGCGGCTTCTTCATGCTGTCATGAATTTGCCACTTGTCATTGAGTGATATAATCAGGATGACCTCATTGATCTGGTTGGTAAGACGCTTGACTTCCATTAAGCCTAACTGGGATTCCAGATGGTAACTTGTCTGGAAACAGCATTCGCATGGGCTAGATATATGCGAGTGTTGCTGCCTTTTTACGCAAGGTAGTATTGCCAACACGTGCGATGACAAACTGCGAACTCCATGCCTACTCCTGAAGTTCTAAACCAGAAGGCTGTAACAATTATGATCTCCCTACTACGCTTTATAATATATCTGCATCACCAATTCGAATATGTTGAAGTGTATTATTCGAATTAATGAAACAGTCAGTGAAAAGTCTAGATGTAAACATAGACATTACAAGCTATATTTCCGGTACAGGCGCATCCACACCACTCCAGACAACTCCACGATTTACCACGCCACATGTGGCGTGCTGAATAATGAAGTAATTACCTATTGTATTGTATTGTACAACACTTTCGTTACATATAGTACAATCTAGTGGGTTTATTGCACTTTTGTTGTATACAGTGTAACCTAGCGGGTTTATTACACTTTCTAAGGCCTGTTAAAGAGGCTTAAAGTGAAAATTATACTGAAATTTTATTTAAAATAATCGGGTTCCAACGACAATCAAACCCATATCATTTTGGCTTGATGATAGAGGCGTCTTGTCTTACTAACTGTATTATGGAATTCATCTTCCATTATGGCCACTCAGACCATAATTTCACTAGCATGCTTTGTTAAGGAGAATGTATTTACTAGTGCTCAACCCTTTTGGTTTTCAGTTTTAAACGTAGCTTTTATACATAAAAAAACAACGAGCTTATGAGATAGTGCAATGACAATGATCTTTGTGGTTTTAATGGTACGACACCAAACCATGGGTAACATGAATTGGGAGGTTCCTGTTTCTCCGTGGTACCTTGAGTAATTTTATATTTAGATGTAACTTTATTCTATAATGTACTCGTATACACCGTTTTGTTCCACTACCTTATGTCATATTTCGGGCAACATTACAATTCGATTCTTCCAGAACTTTATATCTTTCTGGGCGAAGAGTTGCTGATGAGTTTTGCAGGCTTCCAGAGAAACGAAGTTTTTCCACTTGAAGGAATTCTGATTAGTCGTAATCGGAGAGTGCTAAGTCCGGTGAGAAGAATGGGATATCCGAGCCCAGTTGTACATATTTTTGCTGGGTCTGCAAAGAGACGTGAAGTCTGGAGTTGTACTGGTAAAAAATGATGTCCTTTATATTGGTTCATTAAGGATTCTTTAGGTAGATTGCTGCATTCAATTGTTAGCAGTTTTTTTCAGAATTTAACGTCTCTTTGTGCTAGAGTAGCTCGTAGTAAACGATCCTCTCCCAATCCCCCAGGAAGGCACCATGACCTTTTTTAAATGAAGACCAGCCTTCGGGGTTTTTAAATATGGTTATCTTTGCTTGTCCCATGACCTCATCCCCATGACGTTGTTGTAAAATATTTAATTTTTGTCACCCATTACCATTCGTTAAAGAAAATTTGCTATCATTGCATTTTTGCAGTTAATCGATTACGGAGATCCTATTTACTAAGATTATATCGCTCAAACCACGTGGTACCCAAAGATCGTAGAAATTTAAGTAATCAAGCTTCATCAAATGCTCGTGGTGGGTGGTTTCTGATATTTTCAGTATCTTAGTTATCTCGTATCGCAGAATCAAAGCTTTGATTTGGTCATCATCGGTGGTAATTGGCCTTCCAGAGTGGACAGCATCTTTGAGTGTCGTATCACAATTACGGATTTTATAAACTACATTTGACACACATGATTACTTACTGCATCATATCAATTTACCGTAAAAAATATCAAATACCAAAAACAACAACATATCTTGTTTCATCTTCAAAACAACGCCAAAAAGCTATTAAAGAAATTAGGTTAACAATGCTAAACTCTTTCTTTTTGTAATATTATGCATTCAACACCCTTGGAATGAAGTAAGCCACAATTATTTTGAGGGTGCATCGCGAATCGTACCCGAAACACTCAGCTAGAAGTTCAATGTTTTACCAACAACGTCACTGAATTCATCAATGAATGAATTGATGAATCTTATTGTACTGAAATATGCCTTCTTTAAGTCGACTTTCTTTATCTCTCCTTTGTTTGGTTCTATTTCTACCCCCTTCACATTCCATCATGACTCTCTCCGCGTCTCAATCCTTTATCCAATCAATTCAAATCCCTCCGAAATACTTCCCGTAAAGTTTTCATGATGAAATTATTCATACGGCCCATAAGATATTATTGATTTATCATTCATCCGCCATCCTAAAAGTGTTCGAGTACAAACGAGGCACGTAATATCTGCAGTGACTTGCTTTTTCCTTTAGGAACCCTCTCACATTAAAAAGTCCAAAATTGTGACCGAAATATTCAGCAAAATGTGTAACCGATATATAACGAAGAACGATACATTTTCTAAAAACAAATTCACTAGTATTGGGCAAAAATTTGCTGAGAAAAATTTGCTGAGACAACATTTAATAAGTATGCTATTTATAGTTAAGGCATTAACACTGTGGATGTTTAAATACATTGTAATTTGTTTAGTCCCACACGGTTTATTTCATTTTATATAACGGTATAACCCTATCGAATTCAAGGTTTTCCCCTCATTCTTGTTTGTGCTCCGCTGATGATGAGGTGAAAACCTTGAAACCGATGTGGTTATATAAAATGGAACAAACAGTGTTGGACTAAATAAATTTCATAAGTAAAACGAAATCCGTAACCTAGTTGTAAGGACACCTGTTTTCCAACTCAGGGGTTGCGAGTTCGAATCCTGTTTGTGCCCAGATTTAAAAAAATGAACTTTTAATCAAATAAGCATAGAAGATAAGTATAGAGGAAATACTTATATTAGATTAGCGGGACTTGACCGAATAAGAAATATTACACATTGATTAACTAGTAAACAGGAGATGAATGTGGGATGGAGAAGGAAAGAGAAACAAAGGGGCAATAGGCAGGGTACCTTCCAAGAATAAGTAACCATGGGTGAACACACGTGCTGCTCTAATGATATTATGGTATCCGAGAGACATCAAACATCCAAGAAAAATACCAAGAAACGTTAAAGGGACCGCGTAGTTTGACGATCTGACGTGGCCCACAATAGGACAAAATAATGAATACTTGCGGGAAACTCTACTCATTGTCTACTCTCGTAGAGTAGACAATGAACTCTATGACCTAGTTGGTAAGATTAATGTTTTCAACTAGGGGGTTGCGGGTTCGATTTCCATTTTTAAAAAGAGTTCCAGTATGTTTCTCATTTAAGATCTATTTTTTTATCAGTAGGAAAAGATTGCGACTTGACAATAATCCCATTAGATTGTACTGTATACAATGAAAGTGTAATATAAAGGATTTTACGAATTCCATGGACAGCAAGGCGAACTAACGTCTCCATTCTCTAATAACTGAGAATCACCGCCAGATTGTCGACAATGTGCCTTCGATGAGTCCTCCGATTCTTTGGGCACATTACTCGTGGCCGTGGAGATAGTTTGGAGAGGTATGTGGTTACTGGAGATGTGGTATAACGACGCATAACTTGGACTGACCGAGAGAGAGACGTAACTGGACTATTCTTAACAGCTGCCCTTCGAGCTGTGGAGTGCAGGGGTAGTTGGAGAGGAGTCATTGGAGCCAAGATGCTCAGTCATGAGCTACAGACAGAATGATGATGATATGATATAATAATAAAGCTGATTCTTTCTTACGTTAATGAACACAATGAGTGCAGTCTCTGTTGTTTGCGATTCTTGACTATTTGGACGTATACTTGTGACAAATTTCAACGACAACAAAATGTCAACCTCAAACAATAGGATCACATCATGTCAAAACACCACTACGAGTATGTTGGTTGAATGTAAGAAATCGTCGAGATATGCGTGTTATTATATATCATTCTTAACTGTTCCGTTGCTGGTACATACTTAATATCTGATGTTTTGCAAGTGTTGTATCTTCAATTTTATGTCCTTTATCCAATAAAGTAATTGTTTTAATTTCAGATATTTTGGAAGTGTAACTTCAATTTTAAGTGCCATATCAAATAAAGTAATACTTTTAATAAACTAGATAGAAGTATAAATATTTTATAAACTTATATTTATTCTTTCCACCAGCCACCTTAACATACCAAGTGCTTTTTCTAAAACTGCTGCATTATTTCAAGCAATTTCGGAAAATATTCTACACTTAACGATAAAAGTTAACATATTAATGTAAAATAAACTGTTGATTTTCCCCCATTTTGTTGTTTGTCTCGCCGATGGGTCGTGTCGTGTTTTGGAAACGCAGTATTGTGGGTAGGTACCCATTTCCTGTACCGCGTTTAGTTTTGACATGCCGACGAGCCTTTCTTTTTGCTTGCGGATATTGAGAATGTAAAGGGGGTGGCGGGCCTGAAGGGTGAGTAGGGGACAGGGCCATATAAACAAATTATGTCGCCCCACTACAATGAAACTTATTAGACGAAAATAAAAAAACCAAACTTTGTAACGTTTGCTGTTGGCAGCAGTGGTCAAAGGGTAAACAATGTTGTGTTTCGGACTCAAATCATGATCGATTGCGAATTTAGTTTTATTTTTGAGGCTCTTGTTCAGTTGTTGTTCTGTTACTTAGTCACTCTACACAGTCACGGAGGAAGAACGGAGAAGAACGGAGAAGAACAGCCAAAGACGGAGGAAGAATGGTATGTCATTCCATAAGGAGTAAGAGGAATTAGGTAATAGTTGTGTGAGAAAACATTAGGAATGTATGTTACAAGGCTGAAGAACTTCAGAAGAAAGTTAATTCCTCTAAGTCGTCACTCTGTCTACGGTCCAGAGTGTTTATATTCCATACTAAAGAGCCAGCCACTTCAAGAGACCGATCGAAGTAACCCGGTATATTCACCAGCTTTACTTTTATAAGACGATTATCACTCTGATATTTTGACAACTACGATGTGACGCGTCTTGTAAAGAGATATCACTAACGCATAATCCCGGTATGTATGTAAGTACAGCGCTAGTCCATTGAGAGCTTTAAACATCATAAAACACAGCTGAAACTCGACCCTTTAAGAATTTTTCAACCAGTGAAGTTAGTTTTATTATATTTTATTTTCATACAATATACAGTTGATTTCGACCATTAAAATAAAACGTATTATTATTTTTGATTTGTAGTACGCATCAATAAAAAAATACAAGATGTTACAAACTGTAAACATTTATATGATTTATAATCAAAAGAAGCGTACACATATTACCATATAGACAAACATACAGCAGACCAAGGCGCAGGGCTTTATTCCACGCATTGAAGTACTCTCAAAAGAAGCATACACATATTACCCTATAGACAAACATACAGCAGACCAAGACGCATGGCTATATTCCACGCATTGGAGTACTCTTAAAAACAAAATACGAGTACATACAAAAAATCAGTTTAGGAAAACAGAAACCAAAAGTCACTCGCATAACTTATACACTCAATACATATAGAAAAACATAATAATCATTTTGATAGTATGAATCAAAATCCTCATTAAGAATTCTATTCTAAGAAGGTTGCATTCTGTACTGCAAATCAAGCGTGCCACCGAGTTGAAGAGTCTTTGTGATTAAATGTTGTGTCAATGGACGCATTTACTAGTCTTGCTTTCATTAATTGGAATGCAGTTCAGTTCGATCTATCCACCACCCACACTGTTATGAGGGGAGGGAGGGGGAAAATAAGACCCTATCTAGTGCAATCTACACAAAAATATCGAAATCTTCTTTATTGTTTATGAACCAGACGTCACGTTGTGACGAAGAAGGGTCTGTTAGAATGGACTCCTTTAGTGGTGAAATACCTGAGTGGGAAAATAATAATCATTTCATAAACGTAAGAAAGAAACATTTTTATTATTATGTTATATCATCACTATTCTATCATGTAGCTCATGACTGAGCATCTTGGTTCCAATGATTTTAGGTCCGACGTCACGGAAGAAAGAAAATGACTCGCAGCTTCATCGTCGTTGCCAGGCCTCGTAATCGAGGATCCCCTCGCCACTCCAACGTCAATCATGAACCGTTCTTCCAAGTCGATTATGTGATCTTCTGTGAGAAAACAGCCCTATCCAAGATACGCACACGCTTCCGCAAATGCCACAGACATTTGGATCCTGCTGAGCCGCCTGGCCATATTGACGCTTGTCCGTAGCGCGCTGACTGTTTATCACACGTCTAGCCGCTGAGACGCCATCATCCTGATAACATACGGCTCTCCACCGCTTACGGTCCCAAACCACCTGCTCCTAGTCCTAAGGCGCTCTGCACAAAGTAAGCAATTCTCGCAGACTGTCTTTATAGCGCTTCCTCTGCCCACCAACTCTTCGCTTGCCCACCACTTCGCTGGCGCACACTGCTGCATGGAAAAAAAAAGAATGTCAGTCTTCTCACGGAAGTTGACGACCATCCATGTAATTAAAATGCATCCGACAACAAGAGAATGATAATGAAGACGATTTTTATGACCATATTATTTTCAACTGTTGAATGTGATGTCCTTTAGATTTATCACCTATGCCACTATATAAATTGTGCACAAGTCTTCGACGTCCCTGACAGATGAATACAAAAGGGTGGAAGGAAGGGAGAAAGGAAGATAACAAACGCAGCGTGATGCCCTGAATGAATACTTTAGCGAATATTCGATTAGACTCGGACATCCTGTAGAAAAAAAATATGTATTCGTTTGATGAATATTGAAAGCGATATCATTTGATACAACCCTTTTGACTATATTTGAAAAATTGAGTAATCATTTTTTAAGAAAGAGTTTTTATGCCATTGAGCGAGATGGAATCAATTGTTTATTTCGAATGATCAATTTTTACCACTTTTAAGCAAGAGTTTTTGATACACTTTAGCGAGATGGAATCAATATCGAGCAATTACTTGCGACAAAGAATTTTTAACCAGCTGTTGATTCAATACAATTCGAGAATGTAGAATAAATTCGGTTTGATGAAATCATAAAATGTCTTTTAGAAATAAATATGTTGAATTTATATAATGAAATGTTTAATATATTTTATATGTATTCTTATAATAATAATAAAATGACAATTTATACAGCGCCGTTTAGTTTTTAGATTTTTTAGACGCCGTTTTAGATTGACTTAGAATAACCAATTTATTAGACGATAAATAAATCGATTTCAGAGTCTACTTCCAAAAGAACATTTCTCAAACACAGATTCGAAAGATATAATAGAGATGTCTTATTAAGGGTCTTGAATACAAGGAGACAAAGTTTAAAATCTATCAAGTTATTATTATAATAAAGCTACCTCTGTGGTCTAGTTGGCAATAAGCATATTTTCCATCCGAGTATTTCGGGTTCAATTTCCGATGGTACAAATTAAAAAAAAATCCAGTCTAGTTAAAATGCTCGGCAAGTAGCAATATTCGTATGTGTTAGATATTTGGGCCGAAATCAATGCTTTCTCCCGACCACTCTTTTCAAGACTTTCGCATGACTTCGCATATTCCCCATCCATACCTTCTCATACAACTCCTACGATTTCACTGACTTTTACGTTTCTTTCTTTCAAAAAATAATTTACTCAATCCAATAATACTTACTTCAATCCTTTTCTACTACGTCCTTCACTCACTTTTGCGCGATATATTCGTTTGTTAGTCTTTCTTTATTCATTCGTTCTTCATGCATCATTAAAAAATAATTTTAAAAATTAAAAAAGAAAGAAAAGGCAATTTATAACAATTCGACAAAACCAAAAAAAGACACATTAACCATTTTTTCAAAATAATGCATAAGTAAGGAAGTATACAAGTCAAAATTATTATAAAAATATTTAAAAAAAACTAATACATAGCTGATCCCTAGTTAGCTCCCCATACCTCACCATATTAATTTGACATTAATGCGAAAAGAATAGTACAGTACAAATTCAATACGTCATCAGAAGGAATTCTAATATTGAAAAAAAACAAGCAATTCAAAATAGTTTAATTGAATTGATTGTGCACTGAAAATAGCCTTATGGCGAGTGTGCACTGAAGGAATTCTAATATTGAAAAAAAAAACAAGCAATTCAAGGCAGTTTACTTGAATTGATTGTGCACTGAAAATAGCCTTATGGCGAGTATGCATTGAAGGAACTCTAATATTGAAAAAGGTAAGAAATTCAGGACAGTTTAATTGAGAATTGATGATTTTATGTACAAGAGGTAAATCATTTCTTCTATTGCTCAAAGGTAAGAATTTTCCCCCAGATATGTATGTTATACGACAAATTAAAAAAAACATTCTTAAGATAAAAAGAAATAACCACACTTTTTTTACAATTCGTGGTATATTTATGTATCATATTTTGAAAGATAAATCAATCCCAAATTGTAAGTATTGTTACTAATATATGTAAAGGACACTTAAGAGTTTGTAATTTATTTTTAACAAACACTGTTTATTCCACTTTTTTATGACGGTATAACCCTACCGGTTTCAAGGCTTTCACCTCATCTTCAGGGGAGCGTAAACAAGACTTGTTTACGCTCCCCTGAAGATGAGGTGAAAGCCTTGAAACCGGTAGGGTTATACCGTCATAAAAAAGTGGAATAAACAGTGTTTGTTAAAAATAAATTACAATGTCTTTAAACCTCCACAACGTTAATGCCTTAACTATAAACAACACTTAAGAGTTATTCAATTTGGCGAATAAATTAATATAATACATAATGTATGAATTAATAAACATATGACGGAGATCGCGCATCGTGTATGTGAAATTAAATGTTTATTTTGCTTTTAAATTTTATATAATTTCAATGAAAATGTTATTTCTATTTTAACGCTTCCATGCAGGGACTTAAAAGTTTTCAGTAGATTCATGACTAACACTCGGAATTTAATGGCTTTATTTTATATGTCGGGAAGCTTTAAATGTAAACTGAGCGGTTTTTAAAGAAAGCTTGCAATTACTAAGCTCCATCAAATTCAACTCGGTTATATTTTATGGCAGTAATATGAACTATGATCGAGGTTTGACCACATACAGAGTTATAAATATTATACTAAATTATAATAAAAAAATAAAAAATATTTTATCAAGGTTTCGGCTATGACTATGTGATACTTCATGTTAGAATATTAAACAATGAATAACTTTGTTATTTCACTAATTATATTAATCTTCGTGTTACGTGTTTCTACTCCCACCTCGAGGCTATCATTACGTATGATGAGAGCCTCGAGACAGAAGGTAGAAACATTTCTGTGGCGTTATGGCAGAAGTTGATATGTCCGTTTTTTTTTCATTTTGTGTTTATTCTCCCAATTTATAGAAAATATTTCTCAGCATGTGGCAAAAGTTGGTGTGTCAGTCATTATCCAAACAAAATATATATATTTATCATTTTATAATATATATACAAATATATATACTAATCATTTTAGAGTTAAAACCTCTTTTGCCCAAAGTCAATATGCTTATTTGGCTCCCATTACATACAATGGCGTGCCGACTTCAATAAAAGTAAAGGTAGGAAAAACATTTAGACAGTCGATCGGAGCGTGGTTGTTATTGCGACAGGATTTTGAGTACTTGGGCTTTCAGGATGAATGACGAGTGGAAAGGATTTATGTGAGCTCGTGAGTGTGGGTCTCTTCTTGTTGTTTTAATTTTGGATGTTTTTTATTTGTGTTTTTCTTTTTTTCTTCTTTTTTTTTTGTTTTGAATTTGTTTTGATTTTTATTCTTATGATTGTGTGCGGTATATTGTGGGATGAATATTTTTGGTCTTTCTGGAGTGATAATGTGTGAGAAGTTGAGTTTCGCAAGATGTTTCCAGTTGTAGTTGAGTGTCACTGTTTGTCAGGTTGATGAGAGCGTGCAACGGGGTTTTTTGTGTTATGAAAAATCGGAAAGAAGTATCGATTTATTTTTTCATGCTAAATATCCTCAGTGAGATACAGGCAAAAGCCTAGTTTACTGGGGATACGACAAATGAAAGGCAACAAACCCAGATCCATTAAAATTATATGTCCAAATCAAATTACCTGTTGTTTTTTCTCAAATTGTGTATATTTCTTGTCATGTGTAATAATAAATAAAAATAAAATAAAAATATTGTTTGGAAAAACTTAAAAAATGCTTATTTGTACTGATTTTAACAGCTTATCAAAGTTAATACTCCTTCTCCTGTAAACTAAGGTAAAACGGAGTAATCAACTTCTGACATAACGCCACAGATTTGTTTTAGGAATTATTTATTTATAAGTAAACGGTACAACGTACCTTATAACAAAACGAAGAGCCAATAGTGAGTTCTTAACACATATAATTTGACAGAATATACAAAATAATTTTATCCAATCACAACTAAAATATGTAGGATGAAACAGGTATCAAATCGTAAAAATACATGTTACCAACACAATACAGGGCCGTCCATAGGCGGACAGCCCGCACTGCGCAAAAAATACATACAAAATAAATAAATCATTGAATAACAAAATACAAATTTAAAACAAAATATTAAAGACGGAATCAGACAGGCACAATTTCATAAATCCTAAAAAAATCCCAAAAATAGTAAAAAAAACACAATACTAAATTAAAAAGCAGTTAAAAAAAGGCCTTCAAAAATCCACAAAGACACGCGGGATTCCACTTCAAGACTCAGATATTTGGAAGTGCCTTTTCAGGGATTAGTGTAATTAGTGAAATAATAAAGTCATTAATTGCTAAATATATTATAAACTACAATAGTTGCAACCCGTGAAATATTCACGGAAGTAAAACAAATTCTACATTTATGAAAATATATATTCATAAATGTAAAATTTGTTTATATATTATATATCATTTATACATCGTCCCCTTTTACACCGGTTCAAAAATTGTTAGCTAGGTATTTAAAATTCGTTCAGTATCACGAACCCACCGAGACTCAAATTTCGAATTACTTTCGGAGAGAATCCAAGTATTCCTCTCTCGCTCTCTTGTATTCTAAATTCAATTCTCGTATTCTTTCTTTGGCGACAGCCGTCGTATGGGTTTTGGCCTATTTATACTATGATATATAATATATTTGGTGAACACACGAAAAAAGACTAACAAATAAATTGAAAATATGGATGTGAGTGGAAGACGTGGGAGAGGATGACCAATAAAAGTATGGTTGAAGAAATGTAAAACACTTAAGAATTCGTAGATGTATAAAAATGTAAATGGTTGTAAAGGTGGCGAAATTTTTTTTTTGTGTTGTATTATACTTTTGTTGTATACGGTACAACTTGGTGGGCGTATTGCCATGTGGCAATGCATTTTACCAGAAATATGACAAAGAAGTATTAAGTGAAAATCAGTCTTAAATCCTTTTTAAAAATCTGGGTTTCAATGGAAATCGAACTCGCAACCCACGTGCTGGAAGACAAGAGTCTTGCTAATTAAACCACGGAGGTCTTCGAACAAAGAATTCATAGAACAATTGTTTTCCATTGGGGATTTGGGTGAATTCTCGATGGTACCCAATAAAGATAGCAATGTGTTTAAGGAATTTATAATACCAAAATAAAAATACAAAAAATAGTCATGATATATTTTTTTTTAAAAAGGTTAATATTTAATAAAAATATAAAATTATATATTTTCTATAACATCAGTTAATTTGATAAAGTTATTTGGTGCAAAAAAAATGTCTTTCAATTAACCCCATCCGAGGTGAAATGAAAGGCGAACAATGTTTTGTAATTATTAATGGGGAAATATTTTGGTATTGCACGCAAACTCATGTTTTATTACAATTTTTCTACGAAGTTTTCAGTTTTATGGAATAAAATACCATAAAGTTTGATAACCTAGTTGTATATTTTTCTTTCTCTACGTTTTATATTAAGTTCGTTTTTTTGTGGATATAAGTTTAGTATGATTACGACACATTCATTCACATTTGTAATTTTAATAATAATAAAATTTTAATAATAATAATAAAATTTTAATAATAATCATTTTTTTGTGGATATAAGTTTAGTATGATTACGACACATTCATACACATTCGTAATTTTAATAATAATAAAATTTTAATAATAATAATAAAATTTTAATAATAATAATAATCGTTATTTTGTGAACATAAGTTTAGTATGATTACGACACATTCATTCACATTTGTAATTTTTATAATAATAAAATTTTAATAATAATAATAACATTTTAATAATAATAATAATCGTTTTTTTGTGGATATGAGTTTAGTATGATTACGACACATTCACTCACATTTGTAATTTTAATAATAATAATAATGAAAGGACATTATCATTGACAGATTTAAAATATTACAAAATAAAAAAGTTGAGCGCAAGAATAGGAAGTCGAGGCCTGCGATCATTTGATAAGGAACTCTCCCCGCATCTGCATTCGTTTAGAAAACATATTTAAGAAGAAACCGCAAAAAAAAAACTCACCAAAGGAGATGGACTACAAATAAACCTTTATATAGTAGGTCTTTCGATATGTGATAGTAAACATTTGGCTTTATGTGAAGTGTAGTGTATGTGTGTAATAATTGGTCTCTAACGAATATCTAAAATACTGTTGAGTTGCATTTTTAGAAAACCTCGATACTTTACGCTTGGAAATGTTAAGGCTTAGTCAATTGGTTTCGTTTCAGGTACAAACTATCCATTCGTATCGCAATCGTTCCACATATCTGAATTGGCAATGCAAGAGGAAGACATTATTGTCATCGCCCCCAATAATCGAGTCTTCGAATTTCGAACCACTGGAACAGGCACGAACTCGCGATCCATCATTGTGTTCGAATATTATCACTAGTTAACAAATTTTATCTTTTTGTCTGTGACAGAGATTAAATTAGCTATTTCTTACTAAACTGACCCTGCTGATTACGAAAATCGCAGCGAAAAGTTTGTAACACGTAACATTTTTGGTGTAACAGAAAGGGGAGTGTTTTAATAAAATAAGCATTTCAAAAGTCGTAATTACATCATTGAAAATAAATAAATTCCTGAAATACTAAATTTAGACACATAATACAATGTTGATACATACAGGGTGTCCCGTAAAGAGTGAATCATATTTAAAGCGACGATAGAGTGGGCCAAGACCTACTAGAATATCAAAACTTGATTTAATAAAAACCTTACCATTTTAAAGTTATTCGGACTTTCGTAAAATTTCGTAAAATCCCCACCCTGCATCAAATTTTTTGCTACGTTATGTACAAATAACCATTTGTGTATTTTTTTAATGTGAAATACCTTTGAATAGTAGCCTTATCTATCGCATACAAAATGATTTCCAAAATTATTAGGGGTATACAAAAAAAATACTTGGAAAAATAAAAAAATCTTAATTAAAATTTCTAAGCTAAACTTTGACCTTCTGTGGTAAAAAAAATTGTACTGGACATTTCCAGAATACTACTTTAAAAAGTTGCTCGTTTAATGGAAATTTCAGAATGGTGCAACATTGCTACATTTTTTTACGGAAAACGAAATAATACTATTTTTTATTCAAAAGGGTCTGATTCTGACCAAAGTTCAAGTGAAAGGTATTAATGCAAAATCTACTTTATTTTGTTTCTGTCACATGTTAACTGTTGTTTTTTATGTTAGCAATATCTAATTATAGCGCAAGATTCCACTACCTACCACCGACCGGTTCAAACCGAACAAAATATGAGATAGCTCTTTTTCGTGTTAAAACTTGTAAGCCTCGACTTGAGCAGTACGATACCTGACGCTGTGCGCTTTTAATCTCCTTTCTTGCAAGTTATTGTTTTCATACCTATTGTTTTTTTTGCTTTGGACCCGGAATTTGTTTTGCCTATCGATTTGAACTTGTGTGAACTTAATATTTTGATAACATGCAGATAGCCTTTACGTACTTCTTACGTACCAAGAATTCTTACGCATTTTAGATATGTTGCTAGAAATAATGTTGACATTCTAGAGAAGCTGGTGATCACGGGAACAGTTGAGGGAAGGCGGACAAGAGGAAGGTGCCCTATGAGATGTGTGGATCAAATAAAGGAGTTAACAGGGCCCTCTTTAAGTTTTGCATTCAATATGGACTGAGAGTGATGAAGACAGGTAGAGTTCGAGACATATCTCTCTTAACTTTCCTTAATCTGAGAGAATACTACCTAAATAGTCAATTAATTCGCTTGCTCTAATCTTTAATTGCTCACCCATATATCGCGTTTACTTTTCCTCTTACACTTTCAATCACCGTGACTTTGGATTTCAATCATTCTATATCAGATCTTTCCATCTCTCATACAATTAACTTTTCAAACTTTGTAATTCATTCTCATTCTTCGCTTACACCACCATGTCATCAGCATATAGCAAATCATATACATTCCCATTAGATATTTGTGTGCCACCCATTGACTTATGTAGTTTATTCACATGTGCATCTATGTAAATATTAAATAGCCAGGGCGATACAACGTATCCTTGCTTTATTTCTTTTGTAATATAAAAACCCTCAATCAAACATTGTATTCATCCCCAATCTCCACTAAACCATAGGCAAGCGAAGCAATAGATAAGCGACACAATTCCAAAAAATAGATTGTAAAATTTTTAAAACCAGCTTTAAGAAATTCGCGAAATTTTCAACACTTCGTGTCATAATTTTTTGAATAAACTTATACCATTAGAAATGTATCTGTATGGTCTTTTTACTTATAGTCTGAAGTCAGATTTTATTTTGCATGTCTTGTTAAATTTCCTGATTTCGAGTTGTCTCAGTTTTCTTAAGGTGTGATTTGAAGCAACTCAACGCTTTTGTATAGCGTAATTTAGATGTTAAGGTTGATGACGAGATCTATATGTCACTACTTAAGCTAAGATAAGTCTTGCAGAACAGGATGTAGGTAAGTGTAGATGAAGGATAAATGAGAATCAAGGACTAAACGAAATGAAAATCAAGGACTCAACGAGAATCCGTCATATCATATGTGACTCGAGAATAGAGCTGGCAAGAGTTATGTCGCGCTTGAGATACCCAACCTAAAATATTGTACACCCAGACGAAAAACTCCAGTTCCGTCTACATAAAAGTGATTAGGGGCAGGGTCACTCCATAATGTACTCGAAATTCAATGGTTCAAAATTAAAGCATCAAACATTTTTTATGTCCGAGTTTAAATGTGTTGCAATATTGTCGATAAATATTGATTGAAGTTGGTTATTTTTTTATTGTATTATCTACAGTACACAATTAAACATATACTCGTACATTGTTTTATTGGAAAGGTGAACTGTCGAGCATAAGTACAAAACATTGATAAAAGTCCTCAATTTTGTGGATACAGAGTACCACTTCCTATGACAACATCAGTGATGAAGTGGTCTCATTCCTTAATCACAAATTATGTGTACTGGTTGCAACCCGTGAAATATTCACGGAAGTAAAACAAATTCTACATTTATGAAAATATACGAGTATATTCATAAATATAGAATTTGTTTATATATATATATATATATATATATATATATATATATATATATATATATATATATATATATATATATATATATATATATATATATATATATATATATATATATATATATATATATATATATATATATATATATATATATATATATATATATATATATATATATATATATATATATATATATATATATATATATATATATATATATATATATATATATATATATATATATATATATATATATATATATATATATATATATATATACTTATATATATATATATATATATATATATATATATATATATATATATATATATATATATATATATATATATATATATATATATATATTTATATATATATATATATATATATATATATATATATATATATATATATATATATATATATATATATATATATATATATATATATATATATATATATATATATATATATATATATATATATATATATATATATATATATATATATATATATATATATATATATATATATATATATATATATATATATATATATATATATATATATATATATATATATATATATATATATATATATATATATATATATATATATATATATATATATATATTATATATATATATATATATATATATATATATATATATATATATATATATATATATATATATATATATATATATATATATATATATATATATATATATATATATATATATATATATATATATATATATATATATATATATATATATATTATATATATATATATATATATATATATATATATATATATATATATATATATATATATATATATATATATATATATATATATATATATATATATATATATATATATATATTATATATATATATATATATATATATATATATATATATATATATAATATATATATATATATATATATATATATATATATATATATATATATATATATATATATATATATATATATATATATATATATATATATTATATATATATATATATATATGTATATATATGAACGAATCGCGAACCCTGGGCAATGTGGTCACACTATGTGGACCATAGCAGATAGCGGAAGGATGAAAGGCGAGTTTCTGGCGCCTAAAAACCAGACCACACCAGCTAAGGGAAGGAAAACCCCAACAGAAAACCTGTACATAAATACCTGTACATAACAAGACTCTGACAAGAGTGCTATAGGGATGGAAAACCCGAAATAAAACCTCATACCAATACGCTTGGGCAGCGCGGTATAAGGGGAGACCAAAGTACTTCTTGTCCAATAAACCCCCATGAATGATGAAACAATATATAAAAACGCCCTCCGGAAGACGTCCCAGACAGGGCTACAGCAACGGTCCTAGAAGGGAGCCTTCGATACGGACACGGAGGATCGGTAACGGCTGCTTCCAAATGAACATCGCGACATTCAATACTCGTACCCTCTCAAGTGAGGCCCATATCACTGAACTCCAAGAAGAACTTAAGCACATCAATTGGGATATCGTAGGGCTAAGCGAAGTCAGAAGAAAAGGAGAAGATCTCATAGAATTGAAGGATGGACACCATCTGTATTTCAGAGGTACAGAAGATGGAAGAACCAGCGGAGTGGGATTTATTGTCCACAAGAAATGGATGAATAACATCATCACGACTGAGAGCTCTTCTGACAGAGTGGCGTCCCTAACTTTCGAAATAAACAAGCGATATCGAAGGCAAATAATACAGACATATGCCCCTACACAAAGTTACTCTAATGATTGTATCGAAGAGTACTACCAGGAAGTTAGAAAATATGTATGATGCAAACACATCCCACTTCAAATTTGTAATCGGAGATTTCAACGCAAGAATCGGCGGTCTTCACAAAGATGACGAATCAGTGGGAAAATTTGGGATAGGCACCCGAGATGACAGAGGAAACAGGCTTGTGGAGTTTGCTCAAAGCAATTCACTTTGTGTTATGAATTCATTTTTCAAAAGAAATACTCTAGGAAATGGACATGGAAAAGCCCAACAGGTAACACAAGTGAAATCGACTTCATCCTGTCAAACAAAAGATTTACTGTCCAAGACTGCACTGTTCTCAACAGCTTTAAAACAGGCAGTGATCATCGCCTAGTAAGAGCCAAAATAAAGATCAACACCAAAACTGAACGTCTCAAAGTGATTAAGAAAAAGGAGAAAATAGTAATAAACAACGATCTACTTGCTAAAAATAAAAATGGATTCCAACTAGACCTCAAAAATCGATTTGAAATCCTCAGCGAACCACAGCTTCCGATTGCAATAGAAGCAATAGCAGAACAGATAGTACAGAGTGCAACAAACTACGGCGGCTCACATCCTCAAAAAGAATCAAAATTGTCTCAGCAAACGTTAGATCTTATGAAACAAAGAAGAAAAATGATATCTACACAACCCGCTTCTACATCACCATCTTTCTCAGAGATCAATAGAATGCTACGCAAAAATATTCGTAAAGATATCCGCGAATATAACACAAAAATGGTTCAAAGGACGATTGAGAATAGAAGAAGTCTGAAAAAGCTAAAGCAAAATATGTCTTTAGGAAAACGCCACATCATTGCACTTAAACTGTCTGATAATACTGTAACCAAACAACGAGACCTTATCCTGAAGAGAGCGGAAGAATTTTATAGGGAACTATATGCCGATACAGATACTGTAACTATACCAGATACAAATCTGAATCTAGAAACAACTAAGGACGAAAATATCCCAACGATCTTGCCAGGAGAGATCAGATACGCAATCAACGGAATGAAATCCGGTAAGGCCACTGGTACCGACGGTTTGTCCATTGATGTCCTTAAACAAACAGGTCGAGAAGTGGATACCATCTTATCAACACTTTTCAACAGGTGCCTTCAAGAAAAAGACATTCCAGAAGATTGGAAATCTGCAACTATAATACTTCTCCATAAGAAAGGCGATCAAGAGGATCTTAAGAACTACCGTCCGATTAGCATGCTACCTACCCTTTACAAAATTTTTACCAAGATTTTAACCAACCGACTCTCGAATACTTTTGACATGAACCAACCACGAGAACAGGCTGGATTCAGGAAGGGTTTCAGTACCATGGATCATATTCAGGTGCTGCGAGAAATAATGGAACGATGTGACGAATACGAACTCCCCCTGTACTTAGCCTTTGTGGACTACGAAAAGGCATTTGACTCAGTCAAAAAAGCTGCTATACTAGAAGCTCTAAAGACACAAGGCATTGATAGAGCATACACTCAGTTGTTCAATAACATCTATAAGGATGCAACAGCAAAAATACATCTCCACAAATCCTCGGAAACCTTCCGAATCGGTAAAGGAGTTCGTCAAGGAGACACTATTTCCCCAAAATTATTCACAGCTACACTGGAATACATATTTAAAAAACTAGAATGGGAAAGTAAAGGGCTGGCGATTGATGGAAAATACCTGAGCCATTTGAGATTTGCAGACGATATCGTTATATTCTCACAAAACCCGAATGATCTTCAGCACCAACTGCAAGAATTGGCAGAGGTCAGCAGGGAAGTTGGTTTAAAAATGAATATTTCAAAAACCAAATATATGATGAACGGCTTTGCTACCCCAAAACCAATAAACGTGGATGGAAAACCGCTAGAACTTGTCCAGGAATATGTGTATCTAGGCCAACTTATTTCCTTTGTAGGTGGCATATCGGAGGAAATAGCACGAAGGACCAAACTGGCGTGGAGCTCATTTGGACGTTTGAACAACATCTTCAAAAGTAATCTCCCAATATCCTTGAAGCGAAGGGTCTACAACCAGTGCATTCTTCCAGTACTTACGTATGGCTGCGAGACATGGACGCTCACAGTAAAGAACACGCAAAAGCTCCAGACCGCACAAAGGAGCATGGAGAGATGCATGTTAGGATATACTAAAAGAGACCGTAAACGAAACACCTGGATTCGCAATATAACAAAGGTAGAAGACGTTATAAAGGTGTGCAAAAGAATGAAGTGGCAATGGGCCGGACATGTAGCCAGAATGTCAGACTCCCGATGGACATCCGAAATAATCCAATGGTATCCAAGAGGCATAAAGAGGCCTAGAAGAAGACCGAAGGTACGCTGGATGGACGAAATCAGGAAGCATGGCAGCATCACGTGGCATCGGCGAGCAAAGGACCGAACTGTTTGGAGTCAACTTGGGGAGACCTTCATCCAGCAGTGGATCGACCCTGGTTGACAATGATGATATATATATATATATATATATATATATATATATATATATATATATATATATATATATATATATATATATATATATATATATATATATATATATATATATATATATATATATATATATATATATATATATATATATATATATATATATATATATATATATATATATATATATATATATATATATATATATATATA
>OX463842.1:10596726-10663659 GCA_949825065.1 Odontocerum albicorne | reverse complement strand
TGTTTTTGTACTGTTAATAATATAAAACGAGGTTTAAACGAACGAAAATTGTACATCTGTATTCTCAAAAATGAAAAATACGTGGAAATGTTATGTATGCGAAAGACCGCCTTAAACACAATTCTACCCTCCGACACATCAACTTACAGCTGAATATCAAATATAAGAAATATTCACTTGCGACTATTATTTATTCAATACTACACCAGGACGTGAATAAAAAGAAAGGACTTCAATTTATAATTTAATATTTATAACGCGCGCCTCATTTTATATACAAAAGAAAAAATAATGCGACTTCTTTTCTTTTTAATTCAGAACTATATAAGTAATTATTGACCAAAATTTACTTTTTAGGTGACATCTGTTTAATATTTTTGAGACTATAATATTTTCTTGCTTCGGGCTTTTCTGTTACTCGGCGATAAAATGATATATTTTTATTAAGAGAGGAGCTTAGCACTGCCTTGCAGAGCTTTCTTCGACCCGGCAGGCTACACTAACATATAACGTCTAGGGATGGCATTGCTTTAACTACGATTTTTCTGTCAGAAATTTAGATTGTTTACACCTACGACCTTAAGCATGATAAATTAACAGTTAAATTGCTTTCATATGACAAAAATACACCTATCAGCGTCACGGTCATCCTGTTGCATCACGCTCTTTAATCTAGTATGCACCGAGATTATAGAAAAGTGAGCCATTTTTTTAACATTTAGATTAAATAAACATCTGCTAAAACAAGCAATGTTTGTGAGGAATTTGAATTTCACGAACGGGACAGCCATTCAAGAACAGTTGACGTATTTTACCGAGAGTAGCTTTATGTTGATAGTTATTGCTGTAATTAGCTTCGTTTTGGTTCACGCCGAGCAGATCCGCTGTAAATAGCACGAATAGCAGAGCTGGAGTGTCATTTGAGCTAAGATGTTGCGGTTTCATTACATCCCAAGTGTCACAGACTTTGTCTACTAACAGTAGAAAGGAATTTATAAAATTAAATGCTTGGTACTAAAAACACTTTAAAGTTGATCTTTATGATTTTGCATTGAAAATTTATACTTTATACAAATTACGAAAATTTTGAAAGAAAAAGTTACTTAAAATCATTATTTATTTCATATGAATCGGACAAATATTTATTTATTTAACATTTCAATATTAAACAATCTGGCTACTTTATTGCCTACCAGATTGTTTTATATTAAAGTGTTAAATTCCTTTCGAGCAACCAGACAAAAGTAAATTATTATTAACCTTGAATTAAAGCTCTTCAATATTCCACGGAACATTTTTTGTTAATTGAGGACAATTTCAGAGGTCTCAAGGTGAGGGTTGACTGCTGAATTCTGCGAGACAGCGTCCTGAGAACTAGACTGCGGAAGATGAAACGCGTCTCGATCTTTCACCCTACAGTGTACGACACATCGGCGAAATCGTCAGTCTCCGAATCTTACGCCGGGACGGGACGCCGATTTGGAAAAAGGATCAACAACAGTATTCACATTGCTATGGATACAAAGAAAATAAAACTGTATTAGAATAATGATTAAGACGAAAACCGACGATGTGATACAAAAATTATGTCGATTGGGAATGTATGTGGACTGTTACGTGCTGAATATATGCGAATGTTGGTAGAGACTGAAAATTAATTACAGCGCGTATGATAAGTCAATTGCATGGGAAATGCGATCGAATAGACTTGACAATGTATAATGCAAAATACAGCAATGGCACATAGTAAGGTCCAAAAATTTCAAATTCAAGGATAAAAAAAAGGTGATAGAATGAACAGCAAAAATATATTTCATTTCATTTCAATGTAGTTCTGTAGTTCAACACATTTATGAAAGAATAATAAATTTTTCAGTAATATTGAAAAATATTCTGAAGTTTTGTTTTCACAATAGTGTATACTGCCGAGATCGCTTCTTCGACACTTGAAAAAAAATCACGCAAATCGGGTTTCAGCTTTAAACATAAATACCATCACGCCATTTCCTTGTTGGAATAGGCGGAGAGGACACAGAACCAGACTTTCTTATCTCGACACATATCCATATACCTTTTCATGCACTCTAACGATTTCTCTATTTTTACAAAAACTAAATTTCAAAGAAAACAAAATTCCAAACCAAAAAGCACTCTTTTATTTCTGCCTACCCCTGACAGGGTAGGCAGAGAGAAGATAGTGCTAGACTTTCCTATCGCGACACATAACATACAATTTCTTCGACAACTTCTACGATTTCTTTGACTTTTAAATTTCCATCTTTCTGAATATGGTACACTTGATCCAACCGTTTGCACTCACATTTGCACTGTAGAAGTGTTTTATTAGTCTTTCTTCATTCAACACATCAGCCTTTCATTCCGTATTATATCATACATGATCACTCCATTTATTCTTCTAAGTGTAAGCAAGCATTTCTATAGCATTTATTCGCCTCTTTTTATTGTAGTTATACATTTCATATCAATCCCAAGAAAATAAGATAACACACTTTATCATACATACCTCAACGATCGAAATACTGATGTTTCCTTACATCTATAAGCCTTAACTGTTCCGCTGCCCCCTCATATTCCGTAGAAAATGATCAGCGATTTTCGATAACGACTCGCGTTATGCTCTAGCAGGAATTGCTTTCTAGTTCACTACTTGTATTTCTTCATGTCGTCTATTACTGACCATGCTGTTTGATTCTAGAACCAACCATTAACATAAGACTCGAATCATCGTTGGTGTAGTTCAAAAAGCGATGTACAAAATAAAAACTAAAAACAACATCTCCATTAAGTGACACACCGTGTTTTTCATCGTTTTTCATCATTATTTTTCTTATCATCCTTTCCTTCTGCTGACCAATGGTAGCTTTGTTAAATGTATGTATTTATTTTTTGTTGTTATAATTTTGGTACTTTATTACATTTTCGTTATGAATAGTACAACTTGGCGGGTTTATTGCTATGTGGAAATCTCTGTCAACTTACTAAAAAGTCTTTTTAAAAATCGGTAGGTATACCAACGGGTAGTTTGGAGAGGTTTGTGATTAGTGAAGGCGAATCAAACCCGCGACTGAAACACAAACGAATTACTAACCATTGCGCAGAAGTCGTTTGGTATTGCATTTTTTTTTCTTTATATCTCTTACCTTTCACTCAAAGTTTTGCAAAACAGTTGCATGGTTGGTTTTAAAAGATTGTAACTAAGCCAAAATCCTGCCATATTGTGCATTGTATCATAAAGTATGAAATAAATAAATGTAACACTGCAGTTAAAAAATAACTCTTCTTAAAATTTGAACGTCCAGTTTTATTTCACTGATATAATTGTATTTCGAAACAATCCCAATTTAATAAATATCGATTGTATTGCTTTTGATATCCATCCCCAATATGAACGGCCGGAAATCCGCATATCGATAGAAAAGAAAAAGCAACTTCCTTGCCTGATGTTTCTCTCCAGCCGTGTGTTCATCGTTTTTTTATTTTTCCATTACGGCCGACTTCTGGAGTGAAATAAAAAGGAAGAAATCCTTCAATTATCTTCGGAAAGGAAAAAATCAAATTATCCCTGGCGATACATTAATCTTGCGTTTCCGGGAAACAGAATGGGGGTTATCCCGTTCAATGAAATTTTGATATTTTAATTTATTTTTTACTTAAAATATGAAGTCGTTTTATTTACTTACTTACACGTTTTTTATTGTATTAACTGATGGAATCATTGCCGCTCGGTAATATTTTCTTGCTAATCAGAAATATATTAAAGATGCCTTGAGTGAAAACGAACGATCTTCATGGTCTAGTTGGTAAGACGGTTGACTCCACATGGAGGTTTTTAATTTAATTTCCGATGGTACTAAAAAATAAATAAAAAAGGTCCAAGTTTGTGTGAAAGAGTTCATCTGGTAACAATGTGTGCACGCGCCGAATAAGTATGCGAGTGTCGTTTTCCCTTCATGTGCTGGAGTGTAACCAGCATGTGCAATGATATCACGCGAGTTCTGTGTCTGTTCTCAACTCGAAGGTTGGATTTCTGTTGTTAAGAGAGTATTTTTTCCCTTACCGCATTTTTCGATACATCAATTTCTCGTTTATATATTATATTATATATACTCGTAGTTAAGGCATTATTAACACTGGAGGTTTAAAGACTGTATCGGACGTGTATGAGACGTGAGCGGCCAAACTTGCATGTGGTATAATGAAATGGACATTAATATCGTTTTTTATTTGAAATATTGTGAAATTTATATATTTGATATGTTCTTGTTAATTGATAGTTTGTATGAAAAATGTCAGTTTGACTCCGATCGCGTTCGAGACCGCAAGGAAAATAAAGGACTTGCGGCCGGACCGTCGTGAGTAGGGCACTGGCCGGTCAACTTAAGCAGCGCTCAGAACCCCGAAAGTTGTTGTATTTCGCGGGTAATGGGCGCTTGGGATGGCCGACGAACCATTAATATAGAGGGTCTCCCGTTAGCGAAAAATATATTCTCAGTAACAACCGACTATACTGTGTTTTGCTTTGAGACCCGCTACTTCGACCTGCCTGAGAGGAATCTCTCCACCCCGCTACCTTCTTCTTCTTCTGGATCTTCGCTTTGGAATTCGTTACCTCGATTCTCTGAGCGCGGTGTGGCAACCAACGTACCTACACTACAGTCTATTTGTACCCTGTGCGGTACAAAGACATTGCATTTTTTACTAAGAAAGTATAAAAAACTTTTATGAAAAACGTTTTCTGAAATATTCAATACGTCATTATATCCGAAACCGTATTCAAAACAGCTCGTGATATAAATCAAGAGCACTTCGATAGTTAGTTCTACATATTGCCAATCTAAATACACGTATATTGATATTTCTGTACCTCGAATAGTTATGAGGAACGTAAAACCATATATTTTTCAACAGTGGATTAGATGTTGCTCCTGTCAGCATCTTAAAGTTATAATAAGAGACTGTTTGACCAAGTGAATGGTATTTTAAAAGTAGTAAGAAGTGAGAGAAATTGTAGGAGTTGTATAAGAGTTTTATAGATGTAGAAGGTTCAACATACTATGTGAGTCGAGATAGGAAAGTCATTTCTCTGTCTACCCCAGCAAGGAAATGGCGTGATGGTATGTATGTATCTTTAAATGCCTTAAATGTTATTTGAATAATACGTTACAGTTATATAAAAGGGTTTCGGGTTCGATTGCCGATGGTACCGAAAAAAAAGGGTGCCAATTTGGTGAAAGAGTTCGCCTGGTAACAATTCTTTCACGTCCCGAGCGATAGTGTTGCCAACACGTTCAATGACGAACTGCGAATTCCGTGCCAACGCCACAGGCTCGTTTACTGGGGTCGAAGACAATGTTGTCTTCCGGCCACGCTCTTTAATATGTTCGAAACACTAATTTGGATATATTGAAGGGTACCGTATGAAAAAAATTGTGTTTTTTTGTATAATGTGAAGGTGGGAAAAACATTTGATGCCACCCGGTGGAGTTTCTTCTCTTTAAACGGGCAATGCCTGATCGGAGGGCGGGAAGGTGGGGGTTGTAAAATGTGAGCCTATACATTCTGATAGCATTTGATTTAAATTATTTCTTGTGAATCATGTGAAATCTATATTAAAGAATATTTTTGTATTGCTTTGTTTCTACTTGTGACCAATAAACGAGATTATCATTAGTATAACTAAACCCCTATTATAATATCCAAGTGTTTGGGACAAAATTCAAAATAATTAAGTTCGGTCCTTATATTGTCCACATATCAAAATTTTTGTACCAATATAATTTTTCTTGGTTCAGTGTCATTCTCAGTAATTCAGTTCAGCTAGTGATAATTATCTGTAATTAAAAAAAAAACTGGGATAAGCCCGCTTGTCGGCTATCCATAATGGATTATTGTGGAAATTCACAATTCGAGCAAAATGCTTTTCCTATCCGAAATGTCGGTTAGGCAGAGCTAATCGCGCAGTGTACATGTAGGGATGTGCATAATTTATATGTTCGAGGTGGCGCCTGACTGGCAGTGAAATCACCAGTTGTCGGACGGAATCGCTTGTTTAAACAAGAGCGTACGTATGCTTAGATAAGGAGTAAACAAACATTCGACCGTGAACGATTTACCGAAGAAAATTAATAAAATTAACATAAATTCAAACGTTCTGTTTGGGACAGTGTGTTTAAAAGAAAAATAACATTTTTTTATGTTTTAAATTTTACTAAGTACTTACATGATATAAACTGACTATTTTCGAGAAGAAATTCTATCGAAATTTTATAATATATTTTCTTTTCTAACTTAAAATTTCAATAAAAATAATGTTATACGTTAAGAAGTAATCTTTATTTTTTTTCCTTCGCCTTCAAAGTTCCTCTCCTCTTCTAAGGCTGCTGATCATAATGATTATCTTGACCCTTGAGACAGCAGCTTTGAATAAGTTTATGTTACCACAATCACACCATTCCCGTAAGTTCTTCAACCAGGATATGCGTTATCTTCCTACAATTTTTCTCCCTTGAATTTTCTCCTGCAACGTGAGTTGAAGGATCTCGTATTTTTTCCTCGCTTTATATGTTCAAAGTACTCATTTTAAGTTTTTCTTTTAATGGATTGTAATTCTCTAAGTATATGACATTCTCCAAAGACCCACTGGAGTGCAGAATTTCAGTACGTGACGAGCCAATTGAACAAGTATCCCAGGTCAGATATCTTGGCAGTGAACTGCTCAGCTATCATGACCTCCCCAGAGAAGTAAGGCCTCAGTTAGATAAAGGTGCAGTTGTGGCGGGCTGACTGAGATATGTCATATGGAGGAATAAAGATATGGGAACGGATATCAAGGTACGCATTTATAAGACCTGTGTGTGACCTATCCTCACATATGGCATCAAAGCGAGGGCGGACACTGTCAGGACAAAAAGTATGCTAAGGACAACGGAAATGAGAACTCTACGTGCTATTGCTGGGAAGACTTTGCGTGATCGTGTAAGGAACCCCACAATCCGAGAGGTCTGTGAGGTCCAAGATGTAGTCAGATAGTGACGACAGCGTCGACGATACTGGTACCAACATGCACAGAGAATGAATTCCACAAGAATTCCATACATAGCTCTGCATGGACTACCGGATGGACAGCGTCCACCAGGGAGACACCCGAAACGATGGAGAGATAGCTGGAGCTCAGCATCACAGGAGGACAATCCTGCAGTAACAGACTCTTGAGTCTATAGAACATTTAAGAAGAAGTATAAGTAATCCTCTATTTTTATTTATCCGTTTTAAGATGCCATCATTACGGATTTGGTCAACCCATGAGACTTTCAGCATTCTTCGATAGCACCATATTTCAAAAGCTGCTAATTCCTTTGTGGTGGTCTTAGTAAATGTTCATGCTTCAACGCCACAGAGAAGTATAGATCCACGTAAAATTCACAAACATAATTCGAGAATGAAAACCTTGTTGTAGGAGAGATTTAATTTTAATTTGTTTTTTAATACTTAACTTTGAAACAATCACATTGGATCTGCCTACAAAATAATTAAAAACATAGGCGCTCTATAATTTTTTTTATGTTTGTACCCTAAATACCCATAACACAGATGGTTGTTTTGAGTAAGATGAAAAATAGCACTTTGAGATGATTTGAGCATGTGGGACGCAAAAATGAAAAAATATTAACAAATATACAGTGCGAATGTGATTAAACGGCTTGGTAGAAGAAGACCACGGAAAGAATGGCTGAATTAAGTGAGTTATATTTTAAAAGAAGGAAATATAGGAAGAAAGAGAATTAGTAGCAGCTGTATGAGAATAAGTATGAATATGGAAGAATGGAAATATGTGTGTATCAAGATAGGATGCAGGGAAACGGCGTGATATTATATAATATATGTTTATGTTTAAATGATATAATGATCTTGTAAATTATTTTTATCAAACACTGTTTATTCCACTTTTTTTGTGACGGTGTAACCCTACCGGTTTCAAGACTCACCTCATCTTCAGGGGAGCACAAACAAGTCTTGTTTGTGCTCCCCTGAAATGAGGTGAAAGTCTTGAAACCGGTTGGGTTATACCGTCACAAAAAAAAAAGTGGAATAAACAGTGTTTGATAAAAATAATTTACAATGTTTTTAAACCTCCACAACGTTAATGCCTTAACTATAAACAACACGATATAATGATCACTGCATTCAGTTTACAGAAGAAAATATGGTTGATATTTTTATGTAATTTTTTCAAATAAGCTCTTGTGACTTTCAAGTTGGACGATCCCTGTGTGTTTTAGTGTGCATACGCGTGTTCCAACTAATGTGTTAATTTTGAGGTGCTAATTTCTGAAAAAAAAAAATAACATAAGATATAGGTTTTTACGCATAATAGTATTAAATTACGTTCATATTATCACGCCGTATTCCTTGCGGGATAAGCAGAGAGGACAGATTTCTAAAATTTTCTCTCCAAGCATATAACTTTCGCATCATCCACATGAATACATCTTGTCATGCTCAATTTTCTATTATCCATACTCATCATTTTACCTTCTTCTAAAACCTGGTCTACTAGATTCAGCCACGTTTATTTCGGTTTACCTTTACTACATATACCTTGCAATTGTGAACAAATACTGTCACTCAAAAATAATGTCACTAAAAATACTGTCACTAAAAATACTGTCACTAAAAATACTGTCACTAAAAACAAATACTGTCACTAAAAATACTATCACTAAAATACTGTCACTAAAAACAAATACTGTCACTAAAAATTTAGAAATCTACAAAACCATCATCTAAAAATATATTTTTTATGGTGGTAGTAAAAAACTTGTATGCTCACTTAGTTATTCTTGTATCATTAATTCTTTTTACATACCCAAACCATCTTAGGGCTCATTTATCAATTAAGTTCTAGAAGTTCAATTTTTTATGTCTTCACCCGCTTTCTTTTTGGCACGCATCTCCACAGCAATAATCTTACTTTTATCCTTCTGCCTAGTACAAGTCTCCCTTCTATACGCCAACACACTGTTATTTATTGTAATTTTTGTTACTTTTGATATAGCGCGATTGTTGCATATTACATTAAGTATTTCAGTTGCCTTTTTTTCGTGTTGTTAATCTTTGTGCTTTAACAATGTTATTTAACACATCTTATAAACTTCATCTGAATTTATGAAGCGTCTCTTTTTCGATACTTTTCAGTCCTAAGCCAAACATATGAGATTTGTTAAAAATATCTGAGCATTGAGATGGAAAAGGCCCTCTAGGTATTAATGAGTGAATAATATAACGATTAGGGCACGTAAATGAATTCTGCTATTAAGGTAGTATTTTTTCAGATATTGGAAGAGCTACGAGAGGTATTGAACGACTTCTAGTGATGGAAAACAAAATCAAAGGGTCAATAAAACATATAGTATATATTCAGAGCGGATATTATTCAATTTTTTATTTTGATTTATTTAACACTTGTATTGCAAATACAATCTGGTGGGCTTATTCCCAGGCGGCAATATCTTCCAACAAACCAGACAAAAGTAAATGAAACAAGTTACATGGTTGCAAAAAACATTCAAATGACTATCCATCCACACGAAATCCATGAACACATACGTGAGCATATGCTCACAAACCCCACAAAGACGGACACTCTCCCGAACATTAACTTTTCATGTAAAGTGAGATATCATCAATCAAAGGAAAATGAAGGGATGGTGGAGAGGAAAGGAAAAAATCAGGAATGAAACATGTTATATAATTAACTAGAAATTAAGAGTTTTTTCAGTCACTTCTTAAAACATGCAAGGATAGAGCGAGTCTAACATTGGTTTGTAACTGATTCCAGAGTCTCACTACATGTACAGTAAAGGACGGCGTAAAAAAAGAAGAGCGGTGAACCGGAAAGGCCAATAAACAATCTCTGTTTGAGCGTAGCGCTAGTCCATGATTGGAACGACGCTAAAAATATTCGACGAGATAAGAGGGGGCGGCGGGACAGTTGAGGATATTATATAATAGAGACAGCATGTGGATTTGGCGTCTATTTCTAACGTCTTTCTAACTTAACTCTTCCACTGTCATAGAATATATTGTTTATGAATTTTGTAAAACCTTTTGATAATTTGTATATTTTTTACGATCATATAACTTTTATATGATCACTTCTGATTCACTTCTGTTTGATTGTTTGAACGAGATTACTACCGAACAATAAACCTGCTAGATTGTTAAACAACAAAGTGTTAAATAAATATTAGTTAAATAGTTCTCTCCACTCAACATTTCACCAAATATGGTCGTATGTCTCTATCATCCGAATATTCCATTTGTGCCAGGAATGCGTGAATTCGGATAATTGGTTCAAAGCTTGGTTAGCGGTTATGCAAAGCGCCTGTGTCCTGATGCATTTATTAGGCTTTAGGAAAAAAAAACTTGTAAACTCGTGCACTACGAAGAATACTCATAAAGTGGTTCAAGGCATGACAAAATACGAAATTTATTTATTCCACGTTTTACTTAGTTGAAATTTAATAAAAAAATACTTTGCAGAGAAGTAAATTAATTATCTTTTTAAGCTTTTGTGATTTCTGACTGCAGAACCAGACATTATACCTTTTTTGAGGAAAGTTATTTTTAGTAACACAGTGTCATTTTATCTATTTATTTGATAAGAAAATAATATTTTTTCAGATTATGAGAAGAGTAATGATAATGCCAGTAGATTCCCTTTGCCTCAATATGTATAAATACAGTGCTACTCAAATGGTAAACCGATAGCGGTAGCCGGAGTAGTCGTCCACCGTATTAAGGTCTAAGTATTTACATATCGTATTTCTTTGAATTCAATAAAACAACGTTTCCAAACCATTTTTTGATAACCACTCCATCTTAAAAAAATGAACTCTGTCCCTAGGTGACACTTAAATGTATATTCTGGACCAATCCACTACAAAGTTTGAGTAACACTGTGTTCAGAGATAAAAAAAGGCAGAAGAGAGCCTTCTTTGTAATCGATGCAATATTTACTGTTCTTTTATTATGATTTAAAAATATATGTACGTATTTTATTATTATTTAAAAATATATGTACGTATTTAATTATTATTTAAAAATATATATATTAATTTAATATTAAAAATATATAAAAAAATATATATATTTAATTATTATTTAAAAATAAATATATTTTAAATTATTGCGTATTGATCCATTTGAAGTGTCACAATAATTATTAATTTTTAACTTACTTTTATCAATTTAAATAAAATGTATATCCTTGTTGAAAATAAAAAGTATTATGGTGATGTGTTGAATAACTAATGAAAATCTAATTGTCGCTATTATTTATACATTATTTTCCAGCTTTTTTATATATGCGGAAAACATAAGGTGACCATATTTAATACTTTACGAAGTGTACAATGTGCAGGGTTTATTGCCAAGTGGTAATGTCTTCCAATCAATCAGAATTGATTTAAATTATTTTAACTTATGGGAAGAGGAGTTTCAATTTTGATGCAGAGAAACATGTCACCCTCCATCGCCAAAACCATTAGAGACATAAACCTAAATAGCTCCACAAGAATTCGCGTAGACTGAGAACTCTCTAATAATGTTCCAACACCGACCGTAGTAAGACAAAGATATAGTTTAAGCCCATTTCTATTTAACTTGGTTATAGATAAAATTATAGAAGTTGCCGACCTTAACCTGGGATACAAGATGGGTGACAATATGCTATGCTGACGATGCCACCATAAAAGTCGAATCAGAGGTAGACCTGCAACAAATGCTACCTCGATTGCACACTGCTTCCAAAAAATACAACATGTCTATCTCCATCAGCAAGACTAAATGCATGACTCTATCCAGAGAGCAAGTTGGATGCAGTGTGGCGATCAACGACACGCCAATTGAACAAGTTCCAAATTTAAATACTTGGGTGCTAGCATAATGTGCAATAATGACCTCTATGGCACCCGTTACACGGTCAATCTGGATCGCAATCCGTGATCGCCGATCAATGATCGCGGTCAAGATTGACCGTGTAATGAGCGGATTGATGGATTGATCAATCGGATCGCAATCCGTGATCGCCGATTTGGACCGCGGATTGCGATCCAGATTGACCGTGTAACGGGCGCCTAAGGCGAAGTACTTGAACAATCACAAAAAGCCGCAGCTATTTCCAGATGTTTAAAAAACACAATCTGGAAAAACAAATATACGATGATGCAGGACCGTAACAGGCCAACAGGCCTTAAAAAGAGGAAGAAGAAGAAGAAATAAAACGCGACAATCTATATAAATAAAAATGTAAATGTTCGTTAATTATTGCTAGCTAATCTCCGGAAGTTCTCTACCGATCGCTTTGAAATTTTGAGTAAAGTTAATATTCGTCAACGGAAATGTTTTTTTATTTTTATTTATATATATATATCAGTGTATATAATTTTTTTTTTAAATCAAAAACAAATATCTATGCGAACCTGTCGGGGACAATGACTAACTAGATTTGTGACACATGTCAAATTTCATTTTCGACGTTTCGGAGTTTATATCAAATATTTAATTATTAGTCTATATAAATAAAATATTTAATAATTTAATGTTTAAAAATAAATAATAAATTTTATATATTGGGTGTACAAATAAGTCACCGCCGTTTGACAAAAGTTGGCGCCACCAGTAAGTTATGGTTAAAATTGTCAGATGTAAAATGTCATTATCGTAAGGTTGGACATCTGTCAACAACATGACCTTGAAATATTAGTGAATTTTTATCAGTATAACATATTTTTTTGTGTTCGAAAATGTCAAGTTTTGAGCCGAATAAGCGTCATTTGCGGGAACTTTTGATTTACTTCTTCAATTTGAAGAAATCTGCAGCTGAGGCGCATCGATTGCTTGTAGAAGCATATGGTGAGGCTGCCTTAAGTGAGAGAAGTTGTCGTGAGTGGTTTCAAAAGTTTAAGAACGGTGAATTTGACATCGAAGACAAAGAACGTAGCGGAAGGCCGAAAGTGTACGAAGACGCGGAATTGGAAGTATTATTGGATCAAGATTCGTGCCAAACGCAAGAAGAACTTGCACTTACATTAGGAGTGACTCAACAAGCAATTTCACATGGGTTGAAATCATTGGGAATGATTCAAAAACAAAGAAATTGGGATTCATATGAACTGACACGGAGAAACTTTGAATGCCGATTTTCCACATGTGAAATGCTGCTTGCCAGGCATAAACGAAAGGGTTTTCTGCACCATATAGTCACTGGTGATGAAAAATGCATCCATTATGATAATCCAAAAAGGAAGAAATCATGGGGATCCCCTGGTCATGCTTCAACATCTACGGCTAAGCCAAATATTCATGGAAAAAAACTCTTGTTGTGTATTTGGTGGGATCAGCTTGGTGTCGTGTATTATGAGTTGCTCAAACCGAATGAAACCATTGCTGGGGCTGTCTACCGAACATAATTGATGAGATTGAGTCGAGCACTCGAGGAAAAGCGCGCCCACTACTACGCCAGACACGACAAAATTATTCTCCTGCATGATAATGCTAGTCCACATGTTGCGGCACCGGTCAAAACCTATTTGGAAACACTCAATTGAGAAGTTTTACCCCACCCGCTGTATTCACCAGACATTGCTCCTTCTGATTACCACTTGTTTTGATCGATGACGCATGACCTGTCTGAGCAGCACTTCACATCATATGAAGATACCAAAAATTGAGTCGATTCGTGGATAGCCTCAAAAGATAATGATGATGACTGACGCGGTATTCGTATGCTGACAGAAAGATGGGGAAAAGTAGTGGCAAGCGATGGGTACTACTTCGAATAAAACATGAGGTTCCGTTCTTTCACAATAAATGCCCATTTTTTTATAAAAAACGGCGGAAACTTATTTGTACACCTAATATAATAAATGTTTTATTTTTGAGTCGAGACACGAACTGATAATAAATTGATTACAGGCGAAAAATAGGTTAGAATCCAAGATACGTCAAACTAACATTTGTGTTAATAAGGATAAGTTCCATTGTGTCATAGCAGCTTGAGAAAATCTTAATATGGCTGAATCAGGACTTTATAGCGCAAGCGCAGGAAATATATTTGACAGAACTAATACTAAATTTGTAAAAAATATCCAACTAATATTTTATCTGTTTTCAAATCTTTCGAGTATCGTTAAAATAAATATAATCGCTAAAACAAATATAGCTTATATTTATAAAAAGATCTAAAATAAAGATAACTTATATGTATAAAAAGATCGAGGATCGCTAAAATAAATATAACTTATATAGTATGTATAAAAAAACAGATGCGTGATACTCTCACGTGGTAGAAGTGAAACTTCTTAGCTCTTAGGAAAAGTTGATTTTACGCATTGCTTTTTTTCCATTTGTTAACGATTTTTTTAGGATTAGGAAATGATTCTGTGGAATTTAATTCAAGAAAGTCTCTTTTAATTTAATAAAAATTTTATTTTTTTATTTTTAATAATAAATAATAATAAATAATAATATAATACACTTAATAAAATGAAATTTAATATTAAATATATTAATATTTTTATATTTATATTAAATTTATTATTTTTAAATAATTATTTAATTATTTATAGCTTAACTATTTTAATTATATAAAATATTATTTTATTATATATTTTTTTTTGTATAGCGCCATCTGCGTTAATTTATCCGCCATTTTCATTTCGTAATGTGCGTTGTTGACATATCTACCTCTAAGAATATCTTTTTCACTTAGTATTTTTAACTTATTTTTTTATTTTTCTGTTCAATTAGCGGTAAAATTTAATTTTATTGATTGATTTTCGTTTGAATTCAAATCATATCGTGAATTGATCTCTTGGAGTGACGCGATCATTTGCTTCACAGAGACAACATGATGCTGGTATGTACATTTTTGACAAACGTCATATTTATTTTAAACGAACTGACAAATTTTTGCTAATTTGTAAAAAGATGTATTAATGTGTCATTATTGTTTGTTTTTTGTAATGTATTTACCTAAATACCTTGCTATTTATTAGAATCGATATTTATTGTTCATTAATGACGCGATCAAACATGTCACATCCAAATTAAATTCGTGCGTAGTTTGCAATGTTTGCAATGTCTTTCCTTAACATTTAATTAATTCCAATAACCTCTTTTTTTGCTTAACATTTAATTCGTTCCAATTATCTCCGGATTTACTTAACAATACTCCTATTGGACAAATATTTGACAAATGCGTGTCCAGCTGCAAAACGATTGATCAGCTGAGATATTCTCACATCAATTGCTGGAAATTGGGAACGGAAATTTCATTGTCTCATAACTTAATGTTTCACTCATATTTTTAAAGGTTTACTATTTTATATGTTTTTGCTATAACTTTCTTTCTTCTTTTTCTGCAATCTATCTGCTTTAGTTCATCAAAATGTCGAGGAAGCAGCAGAACAACGTGTAGCCAGACTTGAGGATGCACGGTTGCGAGCACGGCGATCGCGTTCTGCAGTTTCAGAACTGGTTCGTTCTCAACAGAATGTACGCGACAGGCTGATAGTGACTGAAATAGGTCATTAGGAATATCAAATGTATCTTTTTTTATATAGAGTTTAATTTTATCTCTATGTTTATATTTCAAATCTATCAAATCGTATTTTTTAAATTAGTTTGATATTCATCCGTTTTAATCAAACCAAGCTTCGCTCTGAAGAATACGTTCATTTGCGAGATGCAGTTGTAAATGACGGTAATACAACTAACGTTGGAAGACTAACGATTTGGCCATCTTCATATACAGGCAGTCTACGTCATATGCACGAGTACGCTCAATATGCAATTGCGTATGTTCATTACTACGGGTGTCCAGACCTATTCACTACATTCACATGCAATCCAGCTTGGGACGATATACAACAGCTCATGGTAAAACATGAAGTGTTTGGGTCTGTGCGCTGCTGGATATACTCAGTGGAATGGCAAAAGAGAGGATGGCCTCATGCGAATATATAGTACCAATCTGGATCTATAACAAAATCACTTCAAACGAAATCGACAATGTAATGTGCGCTGAAATACCCGATGCCGACGTCGATAAGGATTTGCATGAAGTTGTGACGAAAAATATGATACATGGACCTTGCGGTACACTGAATCCAAATTCACCATGCATGATAGACGGAAAATGATCTAAACGATATCCTCGAGCATTAGTATCCAACACAGTTACAGGAAACGATGGATATCCTTTATACAGAAGAAGATCAACAGAAGATGGCGGGAAATTAGCAACCATACAAATGTGAAACGGTGACATCGAAGTAGACAACCATTGGGTTGTTCCATATTCGCCTTTGCTATTCAAAAACATACAAAGCGCACATAAACGTGGAATACTGTAACCCCGTTGAATCGATCAAATACATTTGTAAGTACGTGAATAAAGGCAGCTACATGGCAGTTTTTGGCGTGCAACCAGAATGTGGGATGGGAATGCGGTTATACATATCGATGAAATCGCACAGTATCAGGCTGGAAGATACATAAGCAGCAATGAAGCTGTATAGCGAATTCTTTCATTTCCCATACATGAACGCCAGCTGTTGTTCATTTAGCAGTACATCTAGAAAATGGACAACGCGTTTATTTCACAGCTGCAAATGTGCAACAAATAGCCCTGAATCCACCGGCTACAACGTTAAATGCTTTCTTCACGTTATGTAAAAATGACGCGTTGGCGAAAACACTACTGTATCACTGATTGTGACGTCAAAAGAAGAATTGGTGAAAAAGTATTTCCCTACATTTAAATCAATTATAAGAATCACGATTGGCATAGTGAACGAGCTATTGCTGCCGCCAAGAACAAAGACGTCTACGAAGTTAACAATATTATTCAGTTCCCTTTTTTAATGTTTCTCAATTTTATATTTTTTTGTTATAACTTTCTTTCTTCTTTTTCAGTGCAATCGATCTTTCATTTGAATTCAAATCATATCGTGAATTGACCTCTTGGAGGGATACGATCATTTGCGAGCACGGCGATAAACGCGACAAACTAAGAGTGGCTGAAAGACATCAAAAATATTGTATACCCACAAGCATTATGAAATTAAAGATATTAAAAACGTATGCTGTTTCTTTTCTTTCTTTTCCATTTAACCAGACTGAGCCACAGCAACGCGTGGCCGGGTACAGCTAGTAATATAATAAAAAGTATAAAAATATATGAATAAAATTTTTAAATATCATCGATACAATTTCATTGACTTAAATAACAAGAAAACTTTTAGTACCTATACCGTACGCAGAAAATGCGTATCTGTGTACATATATATTGTGCTTCAACAATATATTCGTAGGCATAACATACTCGTATATGATAATCTTTAATAAATACTCATGACCATTTAGGTATATACAATACATCACTCGTTAAATACACAGAATATTAGGCATACATGATCATTTAAGAATATGCATCACTCGTTAAATGCATAAAATAAAAGGCATTCATGATTATTTGAGTATATATTATATATAGTATGTGTGTATATCGCTCGTTAAATGCATCGAATAATATGCATACATGATCATTTAAGTGTATACATCACTCGTTAAACGAGCAGAATATTCACACTAAATACTAACTTCTGTATGACGTTTTTTCCATCTCATGAGTCCTATTTTAAACGGAACGCTTGTTCATTTGGATATTTGCATCACATATGAATATAAATTTATCTTTCTTTTTAAATAATTTATACAGTATCTCATCTAAAAGATAAAGCTTGAGTAGATACAGGGTGAGGGCTGAAAAACATCTCAAGATATGAGATGAGCCCAGACATATTGATAGCCTCTCACTTGAATGTATTTTCTTCGACATTATATTGAAATATGTCATTTAAGGATATACATATGTATGATACACTATGTGTATGTAAGAGTATGCACATACTATGAGCTATCAATAAACTTATATTTATTTATTACATGCAGAATAAACATATTAACTATCATATGTATTTTCTTCTTTTTCAAGTAAGTACTGTGTCCTAGCTACAACAAAACTCCTGGTCACTTGAGTATCTTATCACACACAGAACAGCAGGTAAATCTTAAGTCATTCTGTTATTCTTAAGAATAAAAGATAAATTAAGTAAAAGGCGCAGAACGTGTGATCACTTTGATACCAACAACGCTCGCATAATAATATTATTTTATTGAATACTTTAGGTTGTTTTTTAAGACATGTTTATTCTCATTTGGAATGGAACAAGTGGTCACTTAGATATTAACACCATTCGAAGAATATGCCTTTTGAATTCTATTTTAATAAAAAATTCATACATTAACTTTAAATGGCACAATTTTGTTGGTCGATTCCTTATGACAACGGATTGTGATCTCTTCGGTACAAACCCAACCCTGTCCACCTTTCCCTACTTTGGGCATCTCGGAGTGCTGTCGTCGTACAGGACCCTGTTGCGTTCCTGACTTGGTCAGTCCACCATTAGTGGCCTACCTTTACGACGTGGTCCCGCTACACTGCCCGTTAGCACGAGTCTGTCCAAATTCTCTTCTTATTTGCGTACCATGTGTACAAATAATTTGAGTGCTGCGTGCTATACGAGATATGCCAGACAAATTGTGGACAACCTGTTCTGAAACTTCAGTTCTTGGATGCTGAATTCATAGGTGCGTCGTACCGTTCAAGGTGTATTCAGCGTGCGTTTCCAGCGCATTCACCTTTTTTCTCATTTATGTTCACAGTCTCGTAGAAGTCCACTCTGTATAACAAAATTGCGATCGGAGAATGCACGAGTTTTTATTGTTGCTATTGAAATATTTAAATCATTCCAACTTCGCCGCAGTTTTTCCATCGCGGATCTTCTCCGAATTTAAAGTACAAAATCTCTATTATCAGTTGTGATATTAAATTCGATAAAAAAAAAAAAAAAAGGGTTGGAGGCGCCGGGTATCGATCCCGGTACCTCTCACATGCTAAGCGAGCGCTCTACCATCTGAGCTACGCCCCCCGATACCAACTGTAGTTTTTAACATCTACTTAAATCTACCAGTTATTTGTCCTTGTCTTTTATGATACCAATGTTGATTAACAACATATATTGGACAACTTAATAGGATCACTTTCTCCTAAGGAGTGGCCATCAACTAGCGTAGCATTGCGCCCAACAACACGCAGTCAACAATTTGTTTAAACTAAACATTTGGTTTATTCATAGATGTCAGAAATAACCATTTTTTAAACGACATAAATTAACACCACCACGTTTTATGTAGCGTAGGCCGAGAAGACAGATCTCTACGCCTTTTCATCACACACACTGCTCCTGGCAGTTATCTTGTTTTTTACTTTTTTGAGCTGCATGTCTTTTGGCAGGTGGCCTACTTGGATGGACCGACTTATAAGATGTTAGTAAATCCGGTCATGGTCATTTCGTTGCAAAGTTTATGGTATTATATTACATTCTCGTTGTATTTAGTATAATCTGGCGGGTTTATTGTTATGTGGCGATTTCTTCCAACCCACCAGAAAGAAACCTGAATTTCGACGGGAATCGAACCCACAACCGCAGGATTGGAAGATAAGCGTCTTGCTAACGAGGCTATGTAGGTCATTCTAATTTATTGCTTTTTATAAATGAAATAGAAAAAATCACATTAAACGTGCTTTACTTGTTTCTCATAGTTTTTTTTTAACCTGGCGACTTTATTGCCATGTGGCAATCTCTTCCAGCCAACCAGAAAGATGTTTTTATAACCTTAGGATTGGGGGTTCGATTCCCAAAGGAAGCCAGACTTTTTTAAAAAGGATTCCAGTCTAGCTTTTACTTACGGTTTTTTATAATCTTTCTGGTTGACTGTAAGAGATTGCCATACGGCAATAAAGCCGTAGGGTTTTACCGTATACAGCTAAAGTGTAATACAATACAAGATATATTATTAAGTAAGAAATATATTGTTTCGCAATTTGTTGAATGCGTGGTTATTTTGGCACCTTACACCACACGCAGAATACGTATGTCTAAATATATCCGCGCTAAATCAAAACACGTTGTGTGCCGACTCGTTAATATAATACATTATCTCGCCTGTTGGTAAAAATTATGGCTCTACATTTCAACGGAGGAGTTTTTGTTGGCTTAATTTATTTTCCATTTCATATTACACCAGTTTTTCTTTGAATTATGTAATTTTTGTACGCTTTTCCAAAACACTCAGCGTTCATTGACCGATAAGAGAAAAAAAGTTACATATAATGTATGGGATTTAAATGCTGTCAGATTATTAGTTATTTATGGTATAAAATGTTATATTTTAGGGATTTTCTGCTAAAAGATTTACTCAGGAGTATGTTTATTGAAACGGCCATTGTGTTATCTATACTAGTTTAATCGAACTAATTCTAGGTATATTGTTATTTGTTTAGTTAAACACTGCTATGTAATTCCACTTTATATAACGTTATAACCCTTTCATCTTTCAGATTGGTTGGAAGAGATTGCCACATGGCAATAAACTCGCCAGGTAAAAAAAAAAAATAAAACTACCGGTTTCAAGGTTTTAAATTTTAATTAATCACCAGGGGAGCACAAAAAAGACACAAGAGTTTATTGACGTATAAGGAGTGCCTGAAAAGGCAGCTCCAAATATCCGAGCCTTGAAATGCGATCGAGGACTTTTGAAAAAAAATTTGAACGGATTTTTAATTGATTATTGTGTTTTTTTAAACAATGTTTGTGAATTTTTCTCCGTGCTGAAGATGTGAAGATGATTCATAAGTTGCACCTGTTTGATTCCGTCTTTGATACTTTGTTTTTCAATGGTTTGTCTTTAGTGTTTGTATTTTTTGTGCAGAGCGGGCAGTGCGCCTATGGACGCCCCGTGATCTGTTGGTAACATCTAATTTTGTAAGATTTAATTCCTGTTTATTTCTGGTTTCTGTTGATATTGTGTAAATCTTTTTTAACATATTCTTTTAATCTTAATGTTTAGAACACTCACTAATGGCTATTCTTTTTATTTTTATATTTGTTATAAGATACATTGTACCGATTACTTAAATAAATTTACTGGAATAAACGGTGTTGGATTACACAAATTACAATGTCTTTAAACCTCCACAGTGTTAATACCTTATGCGTAAGTGCTATAATTATTTATTACTAGCTGTACCCTGCCACGCGTTGCTGTGGCTCAGTCTGGTTAAATGGAAAAGAAAGAAAAGAGAAAGCACACGTTTCAATTTTTATTAATTTCACAATGCGTATACAATATTTTTGATCTCTTGTATACAATATTTTTGATGTCTTGTATACAATCTGGGTAAACAATATTTTTGATGTCTTTCAGCCACTCTCAGTCTGTCGCGTTTATCACCGTGCTTGCAAATGATCGCGTCACTCCAAGAGGTCAATTCACTATATGATTTGAATTCAAATCAAAGATCGATTGCACTGAAAAAGAAGAAAAAAAGTTATAAGAAAAACATATAAAATTGCGAAACATTAAAAAACCAACTCAATAATATTGTTAAGTTTGGATACATCTTTGTTCTTGCCGCCAACAATAGCTCACTTAGCCAATCGTGATTCTTATAATTGATTTGAATATAGGGAAATACTTTTTCAAACAATTCCTCTTTTAACGTCACTAAATTGCAGAAGTTATAGTCTTCCAACCTCAGTTCTATTACTGTCATTTACAACTGCATCTCGCAAATGAACGTATACTTCAGAGCGAAGCTTGGTCTGATTCAAACGGATGAACATCAAATGTTCTGTTTTCTATGACAGTTCACAAATTTGCCCCAATACAACCTTGTAACGACGTTCAGTGATTATAATTATTTTATCGACTTTAATATAAGGCTCGATTCTAATAAATAGAAAGTTATTTAGGTAAATACATTACAAAAAACTAACAATAATGACAAATTAATACATCTTGTTATAAATCTACATACGATTGGTGTGAGAATAGCTCATCTGATCGATCGTTTTTCAGCTCTACACGCATATTTGTAGTTAAGTTCAACGTCTTCACATTTCGCCACAAAGTAGAGTATTTCAGACAACATACAAAATTGCGAAACATAAAAGTAACTAATTAAATGTTAAGGGAAGACAGAGAGATAATTGTAACTAATTAAATGTTAATCAAAGACAAATAGATAATTGGAACTAACTTAAAAAAATCTCCATTTCTACATACGATTTTGAAATATAAACAAAGATAGAAAATCAAATTCTATATAAAAAAGATACTTTTGATATTCCTACTGACCTCTTTCAGCCACTATCAGCCTGTCGCGTACATTCTGTTGAGAAAGAACCAGTTCTGAAGCTGCAGAACGCAATCCCCGTGCATCCTCAAGTCTGGATACACGTCGTTCTGCTGCTTCCTCGACATTTTGGTGAACTAAAGCAGATCGATTGCACTGAAAAAGAAGAAAGAAACTTAAAATATATAAAATTGTCAAACATTAAAAAAGGGACTGAATAATATTCTTAAATTCGTAGACATCTTTGTTCTTGGCCCCAACAATAGCTCATTCACTTAGCCAATTGTGATTCTTATAATTGATTTGAATATAAGGAAATACTTTTTCAACCAATTCTTCTTGTGACATCACTAAATTGCAGAAGTTATAGTCTTCCAACCTTAGTTCTATTACCGTCATTTACAACTGCATCTCGCAAATCAACGTATACTTCAGAGCGAAGCTTGGTCCGATTCAAACGGATGAATATCAAATTTTATCAACTTTAATATAGGCCTCGATAGGCCTCGATTGTAATAAATAGCAAGTTATTTAGGTAAATACATCACATAAAACTAATAATAAATCTTGTTACAAATTAGCAAAAATGGGCAGTTCGTTAAAAATCTAATGTGACATTTGTTAAAAGTTAGTTGCATGAAACTTTTAATAATTCAAATGTATAAAACATACACAGATATATACCATTAATTCAAATGAAAATCAATAATAACAAAAATAACAAAAACCGGTTTAAAAAACCCGAATTAAAAGATATTTAATATTCGGAATTAAAATAAATTGAAATCTATATTGCGTGTGTTGCCGTTACATTCAACAGTGGGCGCTCTTATTATATTGTCCGTTTTATATACAACTGTTTATTAAATTTCACAATGCTTGTGGATAAACAATATTTTTTGTTGTCCCATTGTCTGTGCAGATATAGAGATTGTCTGGTTTGCCGACTCTAGAACACGCAACATATAATTGTCCATGTGAGAAGCAATCCGTCTCTAAATCTAAACCGCACAATTCTAAAGATTGCCCCTGAGCCTTGTTGATGGTGATCGCAAACGCTAATCGAATTGGGAATTGTAATCTCTTAAATTGAAATGGCATATCCGTTGGAATCATAGGAATGCGAGGAATGAGGACATCTTCACCTTTGAAAGGTCCTGTCAAAATTGTCGCTTCTACGACGTTGCTCATTAATTTTTTTACTGCAAGCCGCGTGCCGTTGCAAAGCTTTGGCTGGTTGATATTTCGCAACATGATAATTGGCACGCCAATTTTCAATTGCAGTACGTGCGGTGGCATCCCTGGCAGATCTAGTGAATTCAAAAATTCTGTTGGATAATTAATTGCTTCATCTGCTTCCACAACAGTGTCGACGGACTTGTATGTGACTACCTCGCTTTGAATGTTAGACTGAATAATATTGTTAAGTTTGTAGACGTCTTTGTTCTTGGCGGCAAGAATAGCTCGTTCACTCAGCCAATCGTGATTTTTATAATTTATTTGAATATTGGGAAATACTTTTTCAACCAATTCTTCTTTTGACGTCACTAAGTTGCAGAAGTTATGAGGCAATGAAATTCGTCCTGAGATCAGATCAACTGGTACCTTTCCATTCCCGATTTCCAGCAATTGATGTGAGAATATCTCAGCTGATCGATCGTTTTGCAACTGGACACGCATATTTATAGTTAATTTCAACGTCTTTACGTGTCGCCACAAAATAGAGTATTTCAGGCAAGCATTTATTTCATCCGCCGGTGTCGATCGAGGAATTACAGGTAATGTTTGCCTGAAATCTCCTGCAAGCAATATTAATGCGTTCCCAAATGGTCTGATGTTTCCACGCAAATCTCGCAATGATCGATCAAGAGCTTCGAGCGACTTTTTGTGTGCCATTGTGCATTCATCCCAAACAATAACTTTGCATTTCTGCAATACTTTTCCCATGCCGGATGCTTTGGAAACGTTGCACGTGGGAGTTTCAATGAATCGCATGTTCAATGGCAATTTCAAAGCGGAATGAGCAGTTCTTCCACCTGGTAGAAGTGTCGCAGCTATTCCTGACGACGCAAGAGCTAAGGCTATGCCATTTTGGGATCGAATTGCTGCCAGAATCAATCTAATTAGGAACGTTTTACCAGTTCCTCCTGGCGCATCTAAGAAGAAGATTTCTCCAACCCCTTTATTGACAGTTTGCATTATCTGATCGTAAATGCCTTTTTGCTCAAGCGTTAGCTTAGAAATATTTGATTGCACATACGACAAAAGATCACCCGTGTTGTAATTTTGTTCACGACGCCATTCTACGTCGAACAAAGCAGCAGCAGATCGATTCGGTGATGGCATTCCCAATTGATTGAGAACTTTGTTCGCTATTTCTAAGCACAAATCTTCAATCATTATCAAAGCTTCGTTGTAGATTTCTGCTGAGAAATCCATGTTCGTATTTGAATTTTCCTCGCGTATTCGACGTAAAATATCTTCAGCTATGTGCGATTTATATTTCTCCCATAGCTCTGTTGGACATGAAGGAGAGCAGGTGGTCAATATGATTGCAAACAATGCACGAATTTGATGTGGATGTGACATGTTGCACGCGTCATTAATGCATACATCCCAGTGTCGGTCGTTCTCCAATAAATTCAGAGCTTGACATGCACTGCGGAAAGTGGCATGTGTAACGCCGTTGACAATTCTCAATTGCTGGAAAGACGTTGGACCGGGCACATTTACCAACAGCATGCGGAGAAAGAAGCATTCATCTTGATTGGGATGCACGGTGTACAGTCTGCCTATCGTATTTTCTTTGAATATGCCAGGTTGTCCGTTGATTCGCTCTCCTCGTTTGCGTCGTTCAAATGATTTTCTACTCGCATTCCACGTGTAATACGTAGGCACTTCCGAATACAGCAGTGTTTTCGCAAATGCGTCATTTTGACATAACGTGAAGAAAGCAGTTAATGTTGTAGCCGGTGGATTCAGGGCTATTTGTTGCACATTTGCAGCTGTGAAATAAACGCGTTGTCCATTTTCTAGATGCACTGCTAAGTGAACAACAGCCGGACTTCGTTCATGTATGGGAAATGAAAGAATTCGCCATACAGCTTCATTGCTGCTTATGTATCTTCCAGTCTGATACTGTGCGATTTCATCGATATGTATGACCGCATTCCTATCACTTCTTTCTGGTTGCACGCCAAAAACTGCCATGTCGCTGCCTTTATTCACGTACTTACAAATGTATTTGATCGATTTAACGGAGTTACAGTATTCCACATTTATGTGCGCTTTGTATGTTTTTGATAGCAAAGGCGAATATGGAACAACCCAACGGTTATCTACTTCAATGTCACCGTTTCGCATTTGTATAGTTGCTAATTTACCACCATCTTCTGTTGATCTTCTTCTGTATAAAGGATATCCATCGTTTCCGGTAACTGTGTTGGATACTAATGCTCGAGGATATCGCTTAGAGCATTTTCCGTCTATCATGCATGGCGAATTTGGATTTAGTGTACCGCAAGGTCCATGTATCATATTTTTCGTCACAACTTCATGCAAATTCTTATCGACGTCGGCATCGGGTATTTCAGCGCATATTACATTGTCGATTTCGTTTGAAGTGATTTTGTTATAAAGCCAGATTAGTATATGTGCATGTGGCAATCCTCTCTTTTGCCATTCCACTGAGTACATCCAGCAGCGCACAGACCCAAACACTTCATGTTTTACCATGAAATTCATCAGCGATTTCAGCTTCTGTCTGAAAACACGTGCTGTGATGTCATGCCTATCCACTGGCGATTGTTCAGGAAATAAGAGCTGCTGTATATCGTCCCAAGCTGGATTGGACGTAAATGTAATGAATAGATCTGGACACCCATAGTGACGAACATACGCAATTGCATCTTGAGCATACTCATGCATATGACGTGGACTGCCTGTATATGAAGATGGCAAAATCGTTAGTCTTCCAACGTTAGTTGTATTACCGTCATTTACAACTGCATCTCGCAAATGAACGTATTCTTCAGAGCGAAGCTTGGTCTGATTCAAATGGATGAATATCAAACGTTCTGTTTCAATTTTTGCATACATATCTACGATGTATTGGTGAAACAATTGACGGCATTTCAAAATGTGATTGTCTTCATTCTCTCGAATCATTAATCTGTATGAATAATAGTTCATTGCGCTGCATTTCTTATTTGTTTCTTCGCCACTGACTGGATTTATCATCTTAACATTGAAGTGATATCCATCGGCACCGTCCCAAAAAATGATTGGATATTGCAGGGCATCGTAGCATCGATGAGTTTCGGCAACTTTTGTCAATTGATCGTTTCTCCGATGAAGAACAATATCTCTAGGTTGGAATTGATCTCCGACTATAACAATTGCCACTTCGTCTATAGTTGGAGCATTGAACCTTCGCACATGTTCTCCAGTAGGTGTTTTGTCAGCATGAATAACAATCTTGTGTGTATCAGATGGCATCATGTCAATTGCTGTTTTGAACAAACGCACTAAATTGTTTTTTTCATGAAGAAGCTCTTGCAGTTGGGAAACGATGGACCTTTTTATGCCGGTAGAAATTCCGCAGCGTGCATTCAATTCATCATTGCCATCACCGATGAAATACATTTGTAGGAATTTATGTTCACCATCTGGCAATGGAAGCAGGGAGCCGGCTTTATGATAAATTTGTCCTTTCACTTTGAAGGTTGGCATGAATTGAGCTGTTACGATTTCTGCGCCGAAAGACGTCATTTGGAAGCATGAGTTGTATTTCCTGATGTTAGATAGGAAATGCTTTGATTCAGCGGTACATCCGGAAAGCAAAGTTTTTAATGGCTCTGGCGGTTCTCCAAGTTGAGACAGTTTAATTTTTCCGGCGGCACAACACATTCCTTTCGTTTCTCCATTAAATTTTAGAGCCTTGCAATGAGAACACACTTCAGTCATAGTGCCGATGAGAACATGCCGACTTAAACTATAATCATCAGCTGGGTTGTACCGGAATGCAAGGCGATTGTAATCGCGTGATTGCTGAGCACGGAGTCGTGTTTGACGCTGATCTTCTGTTTCTCGTTGACGTATTTCAGCCATTCTCAGCCTATCGCGTTCATTCTGTTGAGAACGAAGCAATTCTGAAGCTGCAGAACGCGATCGCCGTAATCGCAACCGTATATCCTCAATTCTGTCTGCACGTCGCTCTAATGCTTCTTCGGCACGTATTTGAGCCATTATTTGTCTGCTTCGCTCGTTTGCTGATGCCCGTTGTTCCTCAGTTTGAGTTGCAATTACTCGCCGCATTGCTTCCGCTCTGCGTGTACGACGACCTAAGTTTGATTTTCTGCGAGGCATTATTTTGATAAACTAAAGCAGATCGATTGCACTGAAAAGACAAAACTTATAAAATACACGAACTAAAAAACAAAGAAAAAACAAAGAAAAAACAAAATAAAATATTAACAAAATATTTCCCTTCAAACGCAGTTGTTTTCTCTTTGGCTTGGCGGATTCCCTCAGTACATTCGTGGCATCTCTGGAACAAAGGAATCAAATTAATCACATATTCGGTTTGATGTTTCTGAATAATATTATTATATTTCGGAAACTCTAGGATGAGTCCTAAGACACTTGACAAATTTGCCCCAATACAACGATGTAACGACGTTAAGTAATTTTAATTATTTTATCGACTTTAATATAAGGGAATCGATTCTAATAAATAGCAAGTTATTTAGGTAAATACATTACAAAAAACTAACAATAGTGACATTGTTACAAATCTCCATTACTACATACGATTTGATAGATTTTGAAATATAAACAAAGATACAATTAAATTGTCAAATAATATTTGGTGATGTTTTAATTAAATGTTCGTAATTAGTATTAATTCACAGTGGATCTAGGCCCATTTAAAGATAGATACAAATCATACAATACATTACAAAGTCAGTATAATGAAAATTATAAATTAAAACGTCAGTTTAGAGAAAACAATTTTTCGATTTATAAAAAAAATCAGCAGCTTACCACGTTACAGTTGATAAATTTGCCCCAATACAACGATGGGCTGGGCTGAAAAAGCTAGGGTGTGGGCTGCAAAACATCTGTTGTCCCCGTGGCTTGGTTCGCCCTATATTGGTGGGGTGTATCTTCGCCGAAGGGATGCTATTAGATGAGCCCAGACCTTTTGATAGCTTCTGTATATAATGTATTATCTGCAATTTATGTGTTTTAAAAGTGTTATTTAAATATAATCTGGACATACTATGCTGCTATCAATAAACCTATTATTTATTTATTTATTTATGTAACAACGTTCAGTAAGAAAAAAGAAAGTTAAAACATATAAAATTGTGAAACATTAAAAAAGTAACTGAGCAGCGTAAAAGTTTGTTTTAATTTTCATTTTTTTGCGATATTTCTACGGGTACTTCTTTCTAATGTACCACCAAATAATTTATTTATTTAATTAATGACATAAAAGTGTCTTTATATACAAATGAACATGTGACAGGTTATACAAGTACTTAAAATTATTGACAAATAATACAACTTTATCTTAAATTAACATGTGTCACTTTTCTTATGGAAAAAAGTTAGGTTAACTTTTGAAATATGAATCAATAATGAAAGTTTTTCATCAAATATAATTCTTAAGTCCATTATTTTTTCACTTAAACAACTTACCATAATAATTAAGTCAATTTTATGACAATATAACTATTTTTTATTAAGTTTAATTTTAACCTAAAATACATCGCATGTTCGTAATTAGAATTTTTTTTAAATGAACGATTTTACTTAATATTTTTTAATTTAAATATAATATCAATAGCTTACCACATTTATTGAAGTCAATTATCTATTATCTTATCTATATAAATAAAATTGAATATATATTGAAAGCAAAATAAAAAATCAGTATATATCCAAAATGGCCGTGTTGAGAATGACAGAAATGACAAAAGTTTGTTTTAATTTTCATTTTTTTTGCGATATTTCTACGGGTACTTCTTTCTAATGTACCACCAAATAATTTATTTATTTAATTAATGACATAAAAGTGTCTTTTTATACAAATGAACATGTGACAGGTTATACAAGTACTTAAAATTATTGACAAATAATACAACTTTATCTTAAATTAACATGAAGTCATTGTTTTAAAATTATTTAATATACTGTATTTAAGATCAATATATATTATGTATGTATAACATAGGAATAATGTTTCCAGTTTGAGTATAATATCTTTTCCTTTTTACGTCATTAAAGTACATCTTTTCCTTTTTACGTCGTAAAAATACATCGCTAAAATTTTATCGATTTCTAATAAATAGCAAGTTATTTAAAAACTAACAATTTTTTTTTAAATGAACGATTTTACTTCATATTTTTTAATTTAAATATAATATCAATAACTTACCACATTTATTGAAGTCAATTATCTATTATCTTATCTATATAACTAAAATTTTATATAAATTAAACGTAAATATGATTTGATCACAAGTCAATATGTACTTGAAAATGGCGACTGTGAGAACTTTTCGTAATATAATTGCTCAGTGAGATCACCGTCGGTAAAACAGATCGCAATTCTTTCGTGTCTCGACTTATTATTAAACATAAAATTATTAAATAATTTATTTATAATTTATATATTTATAATTTATATAGATTTATTTAAGAAGATATTAAAGATAAAATTATTTTATATTTTATGTATATAGACTTATTTGAATAAAAATATTCATCACGAAATGTCAAAATAGAATATGGTCAACTGTCAAAATGTTTAGTTGATAAAATTTATTATTTATGAAATATGTATTAGTTATAAAATTTATGATTTAATATTAAACATAAAATTATTTTATATTTATATTATGTATATAGACTTTATAAATATTAATTACGAAACGTCAAATAGAATATGGTCAACTGTCAAAATGAGATTCGTCTTGTCCCCGAGAGGTTCGCATAAATATTTCTTTTTGATTTAAAAAAAAAATTATATACACTGATATATATATATAAATAAAAATCAAATAACATTTCCGTTGACGAATATTAACTTTACTCAAAATTTCAAAGCGATCGGTAGAGAACTTCCGGAGATTAGCTACAAATAATTAACGAACATTTACATTTTTATTTATATAGATTATAGATTATAAGATTCACATCCTAATTGATTTGCTTTAACCAGCGCCTTAAAAAATGTAACTTGTCTCATAGATAACAGAATGTGTTTCTCCATAGCTCTTATTTTCTAGTTCTTTTTCATTTCCCTTCTCCCTATCCAGTCTGGTGATATTTGCTCGGGCGCTGTCGTAGGTGCCAGACGTGATTAATTTTATCTTTAAAGCCAAATGTGTTACCATCATATATCAAAATATCTACAAAGGTTTCCTTTTAGTTCGTCTTGCCTCGCTAAGTTTCCTGTGGTTATTACTAAATATGTTTTTGAGCAGATGCGGGTGATCTAACACTTCAATCAGAACAGTATCATTAGCTGAGAGGATCAAGGTTTGAGTCAATATGATGAAATACAAGTATCCTGAAAAAATGGGCATGCACGTGCTAAATAATTAGTCTTAAAATAATTAGTTGTAAGAATTGTTATCAAGTAATATGTAGTATGTAGGTATTAACTATTTCTAAGAAATTATATATTCAGATTTTTAAAATAAAATGATATGTAGGAAATTAAATTTATGTTAGTTCATAGTTATAATATATACATTAGATTAGTTCTTAAGATATAAATTTGTAAATAAGTATAGCCTTTGGCAAGTGTTTGTGTTATATATATTACTTTATTCAATAAAAAAACACCCCATTAAACGGTATCAACGGGAATTGAATAAAAAACTTTCGGTTTGGAAAGCAACCGTTTTACTAACTATGCAAAGGAAATCACATTGTAACGAATCATAAGTAATTTTAAAGCAAAATTGTTTTTTTTTTCGTAATACTTTATTTTTATTGGATCAACTTTAGAAATTTAAAAGGGCTGTAGTGTACTGAATAAATTAGGAACATTTGCAAATTTGTCTGATTTCTGGTCATAACTGTCAAAAATGGATCATTAACGTGATTGCTTATGTGCAAATCAAACAAATCCTCATAACAAACGCGGTGCATCGGTAATAAATAAACTGATCATCCATTAATACATTTTGAGGCAGGAAATCCACTAAATTAGGCTGTGTGCGGTATCCATTAACAACTAACAAATCGATGCGCATTCATTTTGTAATAGAATTTCGGTTTATGATCGCGTATTATACATTTCATATCTATCCGATCGACAGGAGTGGATTCGGAAATTATTTTTGTTTCTAATAACTATTATAAGAAGAAAAATATACATTTTATGGAATGGACAATGGATGATGAGAAAGAAGGAAAAATAATATGATAGATGCCTTAGAGATTCGAGATGGTATTGGAGGCATTTGTTTCGTATTCCATGAATCACAAATCGTACCAGCATCTCTTTCATCCAAGATACAGGAAAATAATCCTTACATAGTCTGGGTATGTGACCAGAAAGAATAATAAATGTCTGGAGAAGTTGTGGATCTTAGCCACGGTTGAGAAAAAAAACGAGCACGAGGAAGATGTCTTAAAATATTAATGGAGCAAATACAATAGTAAAATGGATCTTCTTTCAACGCTGCATTCAACACGGCCTATGACCGAAAGTAATGGAGGACAGACAGTACACAAGTTTCAGACATTACGGATGGCCACGACATGAATATTGAATACGTGGATAAAGAAGAATTAATAATTATAAAAAATAATAAACAGATAACTTGTACCAGCATCTCTGTCATCCAAGATACAGGAAAATAATCCTTACATACTCTGGGTATGTGGCCAGAAAGAATAATAAATGTCTGGAGAAGCTGTGGATCTTAACCACGGTTGAGAAAAAAACGAGCACGAGAAAGATGTCTTAAAATATTAATGGAGCAAATACAATAGTAAAATGGATCTTCTTTCAACGCAGCATTCAACACGGCCGGGAGTAATGGAGGGCAGACGGTACACAAGTTTCAGACATTACGGAGGGCCACGACATGAACTTTGAATACGTGGATAAAGAAGAATTATTAACTATAAAAAATAATAAACAGATAACTTGTATAGCCATGATTTTTAGTAAAATCCCGCCTATAGAGCGCTGTGTTTTTTAATTAATGATAGAGAGCTTATGGAGGCCAATAAATACATTTAAGGTATGAACGTAAAATATGAAAACCAACATAATAAGTTAACTATTCATCGAATTAACTATTCAACGAGGTTCATAGTTATGTGGTAATGTACTGAACTTTTGTGCGGAAGGTTGCCGGTTCGAACCCCGCGCTGTGCTACTCCCCTCGAATGACAGGCATTTTATCTGTTTATTATTCGGGGTTATAAGGATACCTATGACTTTGGTCATATATATTCTTTCATAAAGAGAAAAAAACATGCCGATGTGCTCCGATCATCTTACTTCGGTGTGGCATCGGATCCAGTACAACGGTGTGGCCTGTGAGTTTGCTGATGTGTAACTACTCACGCACTAAAAAAAAACAACGAGTTTGTTTTTTTAATTGTCGTTGGAGTGGCAAGAGAATCCTCCACTATGAAGCTTAGCAATGACGACTATCCACCGGAGCATTAACACTAATGATACTGCATCTGATTTTTTAATACATATAGATATTTTAATTATTAAACAACTTCGGGTGGATTTAACCCTTCTGCAAGAATACTCTCCGCTCTGTCATAAAATGTGTCAAGTTTATGTATTTGGATTTCCCGACATCTTCAGTGTTATCTTTCTAGCAGCATTGTCCTTGTTTCCCGATAGATTGACGACTTTCATATCTAGTAGTTATATTATGATCAAATATTGACTAAGATTTTTTGAAAAATACGTAGTTCCAGCATCCAGATATATCCCTAGATATAAATCTCCTGGGTATTATGTATCCCCAGCATCCAGATAATGGACAATTATCAGATTTAGGTAAGCTCGGTTCTATTTTAATTATTTGGTTTGTTTATTTTGCGAATTGGCGTTTCGGGTTTCCATTCTTGCTAGGTTCACTTCTGAGCTTTTTTTTATAGATCTTTAATATTTTCTAGATAAATATGTTTAGGGATCCCAATAAAAAAATCAGTTCGGATTTTTTAAACACACATACTTGTTCTTTTCAAGGACATCTCATATTTTATGCAACTGTAGTCTTAGTTGGATTTTGGTCTCCTCCAGTTTCATAGATACTATATAGCTGCCTCCTCGTATTCTACATCGTATCTTTCATTGCTGCATCAGACCAGCATAGTCAGATCTTTGGAAGATTATTCATTAACCCAAGAACTCGTGACACCTTTTACTATGTAAGGAATCTTTTTAGTACCAAAACAAAAATATATTTAAATGGAAAAGTACCTGTGGCGAAGAAAACGAATCCTATAGTGAATTAACATCCCATATATTATCCACTATAACAACATAGTGGATCCCATCTGGGATGCCCGGGTGTTAAACAAGCATTCTATGATAAACACTACACTGACAAAATAAAACAGTTTGAAACGTAGCTTCAGGTCATAATAATACGTCATCTTTAATTAATAATTCTAAGCAACTTAGGTTCATCCGCCGAATCCAGGATTTGTATTATTTATTGGTCATTTAATCTTGTTTTTTTGTACTCCTCATTATTTGGGTTTCTGTTTCATGTATTTTATATATATTTTCTTGTACCGTGTCTGTTTGTGTTCAGTTTCTGTATGTGAAATACAATTCTTGATTAATTGTATAATCACACAATCAGTAAAATAAACAAATACGAGTATGTACACAAGTGACAATTGCTAATTGCATCTCTTCACTTTATGTTTCAAAAGATAGTTAAATAGATCAATATTTTTAAATAACTTTTTGCACTATTTGATATTTTTTCGGCTACCAACTAATAAAATAGTTTTGAAAAATGCTTTCATGTTTTTACTGACACTTATTCTACATCGGTATAAGCTCGTAGTTATCTTAATATATGTTTAAATTAAACATCCCCAGTGCCAATTTCCTAATCCCCGGTGGATACTAGACTTGTAATTTTGACGAAGGCAAAAAAACAACGATATTACTGACATCGTCGTTTTTTTATCTTCGTCAACAATTGGTACAACGTAGCTTTGCTGTCCTGCCCCACTATCCGTATTCACCGGAAATGGCACCTTCTAATTACTACTTATTCCAGTCCCTACATAATTCCCTCAAGGGGCAGGAAGATCTTCGCTTCCCTGGATACAATTCTTCGCCCAAAAAAATGTGAATTTCTGAGATAATGGATTTTTAAAGTTACCTGAAAGATGGCGTAAGGTAGTAGAATAAAACAGTGCATACATAATATTACAGAATTAAGCTACATCTAAGGACAAAAGAAAAAAAAAAAGAATTTGACCTAAAAATATGAATTAACTTTTCGAATTCACTTATAGAAAATTTATTTATTTCCTCAGCGGCATAATGAACCGTATAATAATACCTTAAAAAAAAAGTAATGAGCGTTTCATTACATTATTACAAAATACAAATATTACAAAAATAACAAATAAATTTTGTTCAAGTCAATTTTATATAGCGCTGTTTGGAGAGCAAACTCTACTCAAGGGCGTTTTAACTCGGAACTCGAACCCATAAATATGAAACAATCACGTCTGGCAGCTATAGCAGCGCCCGAGCGAATCTGGTATATCCCTTTTTTGTATACACTACACTCATGTGGGATTATTACAATGTGGCGATCTCCTTCGACCAACCGGAAATATTTACGAGGCCTTAAGTGAGAACCAGATTTTTGTTTAAACTGGGTTCCAGCGGGAATCGAACCCGCAACTTCGGATCGGAAGACAGGCGTTTTACCAACTAGGTCGATGAGGCCGTCAATTAAAACAATTATACTAAAACCAAACAAAAATATTGTGTTAATGAATTATTTTAAAAATTTAACAATTAACACAGTTATATACAATTCGATCGTCTCAAGACGAGCAGCCCGCACCGCTTCACATCGAGCGTCCTTTTTGTCATTCAAAATTATCATAAAAAAATATTTGAAAAAAATACATTCATAATTAAAGAACAATCAAAAGTAAATATTCGCCATATCTCAAGATGCTAAAATATAAACAAGTAATCAGAAGCGAGAGAAAGAGAAGAAAACAATATTGTCAAATCATTAATGTGATTGTGTTCTAAGACTTAGTCGAGTGTGCAGTGTAAAAGTTAAGATTCCAGCATTGCCCTCTCTGATGGCGTTTCTAATTCATCATTTAACCATTGTCCAGGTGCAATTGAGCGCTTTACAAAAAAAAACGTAATTGCCTCCTTCTGACGCTTTTGATCGGCCCCTAAAACTCACACTGACGCTCAGGGGCAAATGCCCCGCCCCCGCTTCCTGGGCTTCTGAAGGATGTTATTTTAAACGTTATCCTACTTTATACACAAATAAACGATTTAAAAAAAAACGCGTCTTGTAAATTGAGATTATACAGTTTACGTCTAGCACGACCAAATGCGGTTTTAACCCTAAAATAGCGTTGACTCCCTAATTTTCAAGAAAACTATGTACACAGGGGTGAAGTAAAATTTTCAGATAGCTTCATTATTTGACTATTACATATTATGCAGATGATTCAGTGATGGCAGGTCGCCTGGGAATATGGTTGTTGGGGCGAAGTTAAGTGATGTTGGATTATGACCCAAGAGAAGATTCGAACCTAATGGCTTGGGGTGTAGAGCTTTGATAGTAAATTTGAAATAATTTCGCTTAGTGAATACATTTATTCAATATTCATATTGTGTAGAATTCAAAGTAGATCTAAAATATAGATTTTTAATATTTTTCATTTCAAGATTATTATTTATTTATTTAGACACTTTATTGCAAAGTACACATACTCGTATATAAACATTTTCCAACCAGACAAGAGTGACATAAATTCGTGCCAATTGCTAAGTGAATGGTTTTAAAGTTATTTAAAAAAAATTAAACATTTTGAGTATTAAAGACAAATGAAACAAATAGTTATTTTCCTTTCTTTCGGAACATGGACGTCGTCTTCGCTCAGGCTATGAGAGATTCCTTTGTATACCAACTCATCACATCTATTTTACAAATCTACATTTGCGATTCATTTAGCGCGACTATGGAACGAACTTCCAAAAGTTATCGGATGTGCATCATTATTATTTATGTTTAAAGAGAGAATGGAAAAAATATTACAGTACTTGGAGTATTCTTTAATCCTTGATTTTCTTTGTTTCTATTCTTTTTCTTTGAACGAATTCCTTTCGATCATAATTGTCAAGACTGGTCATATAATTGTTTTTTTTTTACTTAAATTTAGAGGAATATTTTTTTTGTAAAATCTCTCATGTGTTGCAAAGTTTAATGTATTTAAGATGAGCTGGTTGATAAGAGCAAATTACTGTATAGCAATAGGCTGCCAGATGTTTATAATACAAAAAAGAATGAAAATAAAACAAAATATTTGCAAATATCACCAAAGACTGGGAAATTACTAGAACAAACGAGTTATGAAGAGACACATTTCGTGTTGAAGAGAGATGTTATATTTTTTAAGTCGCTGTTCGAAGCAAGGCATTTGAGAGTAGTAGTCTTAGGGCAGTCGGTTGTCCTCGCCAGCTCGTCAGTATAAGAGAAAATGTATATTATTCGAAGCAAGGCATTTGAGAGTATTAGTCTTAGGGCAGTCGGTTGTCCTCATCAACTCGTTAGTATGAGAGAAAACATATATTATTAATTTATAAAAGAAACGTTGATGTGATAAAATAATAAAAGCTGTAGAAATGTGTGCATTGAGAAAAACACACGGGGGACAATGTGTTGTATTAAATTACACTTTCGTTGTATACAGTACAACCTGGGAGGCTTATTGTCTTGTGGCAATATTCTCTAACCAACCAGAAAGATGTTAAAGCGGTGTTAAGTGAAAACCAAATGAGATTTTTTTAATCTGGATTCCAACGGGAATCAAATCCGCAACTTCCAGCTTGGGAGACAAGCGTCTTACCAACTAGGTCACAATGTACGAGTATGACATAATACAGAACGAAGTGATAAGGGATGAATATGATTAATAAGGTGAATAAGAGCTCTCTGTGATGATTTGGGCATGTAGAACGTCTGAATAAAGAAATACTAAGACAACAAATATTTTGTGCAAGGCAGAGTAGAGAAAGACTAAGGAAAGTATGGTTGGATTAAGTGAATAATATTTTGAAAGAATGAAATCTTGGAAGTCTGATAAATTGTAGTTGCATGCGAAGGTCTTTGTATGTTAAAGAGACGAAGGATGTGTGTAGAGATAGGAAAGTTTGGCGCTATCTGCTTTCTGCCTACTGCGACAGGGAAATGGGTTTCGCAGGTAATCGAAACCGTGGAAGCCGTAACCGCAGATAATGAGGAAGAATTGTAATCATATTTGCACGCTTTCATAATAAATACTGCCAGGATGTTGTTAATAATTAAGATTTTCTCATATTGATGGTTTGCATATTAGGTCAAGTTTATTTTCAAACAAGATCATGTGTTAATCAGCGACGGATTCTGTTTAATTTCAATATAAAACTGTATAAATAGTTTGTTTCTAGCAGATAATTAAAAAAATCTTCGTAATTTTTAAAACCGGATGATTATTATTTATATACTGAAACCTTGACTCAATGTGATTATATTCTGGCTCTATCAGACAAGATTTTTTTCTAGTTATATTGGGATACCACCTTCTAAGCGTGAGGAGGGATGTGACGATCTCTCCTCAAACCTTAGAGTTGCTGACGAGAGCTACACCGAACCCAACAATGCTGGAAAATGGATTGTTTTATGTTCGTGACCACTATTTGAGGCCGTCATCGTTGTTCAATCTCATAGTCGAGGATCCCGTCACCACTCCAACTTCAATCTTGAACTGCTCTTCCACATCGATCATGTGATCTTCTGTGAGAAAACAGCCAGATCCTAGATGCGCATTCCTTTCCGCAGATGTCAAAGGCATGTGGATCCTTCTGAGTCGACTGGTATTGTTGACGCATGTTAACAGCACGCTAATTTGTGCCCCTGATAAACATTTGCATGCTGCAAACATGCGTCAGCATTACCAGACGACTCAGCAGGATCCACGTGCCTGTGACATCCGCATCCAGGTTCGGACTGTTTTCTCACAGAAGATCATATGATCGATGTGGAAGAGCAGTTCAAGATTGAAGTTGGAGTGGTGACGGGATCCTCGACTATGAGATTGAACAACGATGACGGCCTCAAATAGTGGTCACGAACATAAAACAATCCATTTTCCAGCATTGTTGGGTTAGGTGTAGCTCTCGTCAGCAACTCTAAGGTTTGAGCAGAGACCGTCACATCCCTCCTCACGCTTAGAAGATGGTATCCCAATATAACTAGAAAAAAATCTTGTCTGATAGAGCCAGGAGTAATACAATCACATTGAGTCAAGGTTTCAGTATATAAATAATAATCATCCGGTTTTAAAAATTACGAAGATTTTTTTAATTATCTGCTAGAAACAAACTATTTATTTAGTTCATTTTGCCTTCATAATTCTTAGTTCATTTTCCGTGCAGCAATGGAACCCAATTCTTATTTCGTGTAGCAATTCTAAAGTATCGAACAACTAATCCGAAATGACTTATAATTTAAACTAATATTTTATTTCGATTCAGTCCGGTCGTTCACCCAAAATCTGCATTTTTCAAAAGAATAACTGTCACTTTTTTCGAAAGAAAATTATTGCAAGATTTACGATTGATTCAAACGTGCTTGACGAAGAATAATGATTTAATATACTGAACAACTTTTTTGTCGATAGTATTTTTTAATTGATCTTTGAATACATTTACTTGAAAAATTATGCAAAATTGGAAGTGATCAAGTCGATTTAATGACTAGTTTGCTTTAAACAAATCCTTCATTCAATTTCTGATGTATTTTGTAGTCCGATTTCATATACAGAACGGTTCTTTTGTTAGAATTTATTACTTTACTGGTATTAAAAAAAATCTTCATGGCGTTGAATAGACGATTTGTTTGCACCATAAAAGTATCAGATTTGACTTCCCAATAGCTTCTTCTCCCTGGCTCCATCCCAACTCATTGTCTGCGAAGACTGTTGGGGTCAGCTCTCCTCGTCCTCAGGTTGTATGCTCTTCTGTCCCGGACTACGTCCCCCAGGCCGTGCCTCTGCATCAGGTTATCTTTTTGCACCACCCATGAATTATTTGGCCTTCCTCTGGTTGTTATTCGAGGAAGATCAATGGAGATTGCCTGGTTCACAATGTGATCGGGTGCTCTGCGTCCAACGTGCCCATACCATCTCAATCGCCTCTCCTCCATCTTGCTGTTGATGTCTGTAACACCCAGGCTTCCACGAATGCGTGAGCTTTTTATTTTGTCTCTTAGGGACACACCTGCTGACCATCTTAGCATGCGCATTTCAGCAGTTTCTAGTTGCCTAGAGTAAGAGGTATACATCGTCCAGCATTCGGAGCCATAGAAGAGTGCGGGTCTGACAATCGTTTGGTATACTTTATACTTTATAAATTTGACTTCCCAATAGCATGGTGGAAAAATGTCTGTGTTATTCGAAGGGGGTAGCATAGCGCGAGGTTTTAACCAGCGACGTTTTATTTAGAAGTACTGTTCTTTACCGCACTGCCATGTACCTCGATGGTGCCTTATCTGTGATAAAATCATTAAGGACAGGAAAAAAATACGTTTTTTATTTTTATTTCAATATATACCGGTTTGATTTATGAAATATATAGGTTAAGACCGATATGTATAGTTATTACTCTTTCGCTTAGTACATTACCTGTAGAGGTGTATTTCAACTAATCGAAAAGGTGTGAAAGAAGCCTGAAGGTAAAACCAGACTGGAAACCTTTTTAATATGAATTGTATTCCAACAGGAATCGAATCCGCAACCTCCGGGTCGAAAGACAGCCCTCTTACCAACTAGGCCACGGAGATCCCGTATATAAAATAATTCGATCGGAGGTATATGTACGAGTATATTACATATTAAAAGGATTCCATTCCGAATTTTCACATATGATTTATGACTTATAACCTAATTCTGGTTGGTTTAATGAATTTGCCAGATGCCAATAAGCTCGCAAATGTATACAACATGTGTGCAATTTGATAGCTTTTGACCTAATTCACGTTATTTTAAAAACTGTTAATAAAGTTCGGAGAGCAGTTAACAAGAAATCAATCGGTTCCGTTTGTTCAGAAAAGGACAATTTATGTAGCGTCGTTCAGAGAGCAAACATTTCTCAAAGGGCAATCCAACTCGGTACTCGAACTAATTAATGGGTCTTTCAAATTGAACGGTTTTTTTAATTAAAATTTTTTAAATTCTTGAATAAAACACACAATTTTCTTTGATTTCAAAAAACTTTTTATTGTCCATTGAAGTATAATGTATGACATTTAAACACAAAAGTAATATCTGCCAAATGTCCACCTCTTGCAGCTCCACAGACGTCCACTCTTTTGTCAAAAATTTCGATGACATTTTGGCGTAATTGCGGTTCTAACTCACCAATAAGGCCAATAATTTCGTCCTTCAGCTCAGGAATTGATTGGAGGTCATTCTTATAGACCTGGCTTTTCACGTGTCCCCAGAGAAAATAGTCCAACGGTGTCAGATCACATGATCTTGGTGGCCAATTAGCATCACCGTTTCCGGAGATTACAATACGTAAAATAATTCAAGAATTTGAACGCGATGTAGTATTGCACACGACTCCATTTTTATAAATGCCATACATTACACTTCTCAAATGTCACAAGACCCAGGTAAGTTTGCGACGCCGTCTGTGTTTTATCCAATAATTAAAAAAACACCACTCAATTTGAAAGACTTTATTATTGACACATAAAAAAATATTAGAAAAAAAAATAAAAAATATTAAATATACATATTTACTTATTTAATTAACGGCACAAAAGTGTCTTTTATACTATGCATATGTATATACATACATATAAGTTGAGTGTAAGGATAGGAAGGTGGTGGCTGCGGCCATTAGATTAGGTACTTACCCACATCTGCATATGTTCAGAAAAACTTACCAAGGGAAAACGAACTACATTTGTAGATATGTTATGGTAACACATTCGGCTTTAGGTGTACTTATTGCATGTAAGTACTGTTCATATAACATCATAAGTTTTGATAAGATCTAGCAAAAAATGTTGTCTTCAAGTACTATCTAAAGCTGCACACGCCACTCATATCTCTAACAATAGTAGATATAGTGCTGATATATTTTTTGGTACTTTATGACCAAGAACTGCGATCAATGAATGATGAAGGAGTACATCTAGGTACACTATTATATTGTCTTCTTTGAAAATTAACTAATCTAGATTATCGAAATCCCACAAAAAAAAAACGTGAATATGGAAAGCGCTAGATAAGTTAATGTGGAGACAGTTTGTGGCTTCCGCATGCTAAATTGAAAGCGGCATTTCAATCTTTGTAACGGTTTCCTTACTCTTAAATGTAAAAGTGCCATGTAATTATATTCTTCACTGTCTTGAAAAAACACTGTTTTTAACTTTTTGTCAGCCAATCAATTTTTTTTATAAAAAATAACGTTTTCCTCTAAAAGATAGTTAGCAAGATGGAATAATAAAGACTGCTCCAGGCTTGGAGATCATAGTTATTATATATAAATCTTGCTAGACTTTAATCAATTCACTTTTTAATTACTCAAAATTATATTTTAGTAACATTGAGGTTTAACGAGTGTTTGTGTTTTAAACAACAAGTAGATACGCAAGTCCTGGGGCTATGACAATGAATTAGTCTTGGTTAAATACTAACTACAAGTTCCGAGTCAGAATAAAATTAACACAGCCTACGTTTAGAATCAGCTTTTCTTAAAGCGTGTTTCGTGAAAAGCTGTGTTATATAGTAATTGAACTAAGACATATAGCTTCTAGTATTTTACGAAACTAAATAGATAATAAAAATTCTTTTTGCAATTCGTCACTAGGAATTTCTTGCTATTGAATGGTCACATGAGAATTTAGCACAAACGAGTATCGCAATTTAATTGTTAACAAATTCTATCCTGTGATATACTGATTGAAATAAAACGTGTTTTTTTATTTAATTATATATTAAAATAATTCAAATGTATGCAGTTGAAGAAATAAATCATTAGAATTTCCATTCACCTTAACCATATAAGAATCGTATACGACAATACTCGTATATAGTTAATCACGAGCATAAATTAGTTAAAGGCTTTGCTTGCTAAAATATTTAAATAGTTAAACAAAGCTTGCTTAGAAATATTCATCTGAATTATAAATAATTATGGAATTAATTTAAAATTACTTGCAAATAGATATTATGTTTTAAATAAAATCTGGCTTGAGAAAATAGACAAGGTAATAAATATATTGGGTAAATTTTAAAATACTTTATGAATTTATATTGAATGCCACTGAGTGAGTGCCATAAATGGTAGCGATTTGATATATGTGATTAACTGCTGGAGAGTGATTCGAAAATATGCATTGAGTAATTTAAATAGAGGAATTAAAATTTTATATCCTGGAAGGAAAAAATGTTGGATCATGGAAACATGTTCGCATCGGATGGCCGCGCAAAGCACTATACTGGAACAAGAGTAGCAGTAGGCAATAGAGTGAATTTTTGGTTAAATAATGTGTTAACCGTTTGGAGCAAAGTTGACCACCAATAATTATTAGTTAAGGTTCTAAAATAAAGATGTGCAAACGAAACTTGAACGTAGCAAAAAAATATGATTTTTAGATAATCGCTGCAAAAATGAGAGCGTTGCGCAGATAATGTATGGGAAACTACGCAGAGAATGTATAAAAAATGTGTGGTATAATAAGGAGCGAGGACACTAGGAAATAATACGGATTGGAAGAATATGCTGCGCTTAAAATGAAGAAAAGAGCACTGGGAAGGATTGATTATGTGGAAATAATGAAAATGAAAATTTAAAGAAATAATATGTCTTAGAAATGTACATAAACGATACAAGTTTTGGGAGATGTTGAAAATCGAGACAATACCAAATAAATCAAATTATGAAAGAGTAAAAACCCTTAATAATAAGACTGTTTGCATGACAAGATGTGTGATGTGATAAAAGCGAAAAACTTGGAATATAATGGAGATCTGCTCTCGCTTCCTACCCTAATAGGGACGTGATGATGACTAAATTAAAGCAAAAAACCTACATCTAAACATATTATTATAAGATTTAATTGAATTATTTTGAAAATGTATATTGCTTTAGGGTTGATGATTCGAAAAAGTTTAAGGATTGCTGCAAAGTATAAATAACGTAGTATTTATCTCGTGAAAGGTTATAATTATGTAATTAAATCGTTAAACAAGCTATGAATGAGAACTTCATTAATTTTTAAGAGAAAATGTTCTCTTGAGAATTTTTTTATAGTTTATTTATGCAGACGAGTACAAGAAAATATTTTTTATTCAATAAAGTTATCTATTATACACACATTTGCCAAAAGCTAAACATATAAAAAAATATTATCTTAAGAACTTGTCTTATTTATATATTATAACTATGAACTAACTTAATTAAAATTTCCTACATGTCATTTTTATTTTAAATACTCTGAATATATCATTTCTAAGAAATAGTTTAGAACAACATATTAACTTATAACTAGGTAATAATTCTTACAACTAATTATTTAGCACATACATGTGCACTCATTCAGCCTACTTGCATTTCATCCCATTCACTCAGACCTTGGTCCTCCCTGCTAATACTGTAGGTGGACTAGTCAGGCAACAGATGATGCATCGAAAGCTTGTGCCTACTATATAACTGAAAGGTAGGTTGAAATTATTTTCATAAGACTCCAGGGCAGCGATTAACAAGACAATAATGGAATAACATTTTTGACTTACCCATTTTTAATATAAAGTACTGTATTACTTTTTTTTGTATACAATACAACATGGTGAGAATATTGCCATGTCGTAATTGCTTTCAATCAACTATAATACTATCAAACAAAACTTAACATACAATCAGAAGGAACCTTTTCAAAAAAAAATCTGGGTATCAACTAGAATCGAACCCGCGATCCCCGGGCTGGAAGACAGGCCTCTTATCAAGTAGGCAACGTAGATAATATATTACTCATCCACATAAAAAATATGTGCCTTAGTCAAATCCAGTCGGGACTCGAACCCAATTATTGACTAACAAAGCACGTCTTGTAGCTATAGCAGCGCCCGAGCGTATCGTGTATAACATTTTCTTTGTACACAACACAACCCTCTGTGATTACTGCCTGCGGCAATTTCCTCCATTCAATCCAAGGAAGATGTTTATGAGGTCTTAAGTGAAAGTCAAACTCCTATTATAAATCTGGGCTACAGCGGGAATTGAGCTCGAAACCACCGGATCAGAAGACATGTATCTTACCAACTAGAACTACGGAGGTCGTCAAGTTTTATATTTTCTAAGTTTGTTTCTTTCTCACATTTCCTTTTTTCAAAACCTTACTTGTTTCAATCCAATGATACTTTTTTGATTTCTAAAAAAATATATATAAAAGGAAAACAATAAATTATTTAAAGTCGTGGGTCTCGTCATGGTATATCTCCATTGCATCTTTAGGATCTGTGTCTGAGAGATGTTCCTTCAGAGTAGGCTTTTGAGGTCAATTTCATCTTCATCGAATAAATTGATTGTTCGTAATTGATCTAATAGTGCGAGGTATTATGAGTGGCATTTTGCTGTTGCTGGTTCTGTGGCGTAGAATGTTCTGTATCTAAGTGTTAAAGATATGAGTGCCATGTGCATCTTTAGGAAGTTCTTGAGGGTAACCATTTTTGTGAGGTCTTATAAAAAATATGATTTTATATGAACACTACACACATACGCTACACTACACCATAAGTCGAATGTGTTATTTATTACGCACATTGAAATATCTATGATACCTTCCTTAGGAAGTTTTCTGTAGTTTTCGTACCAAATAAGTTTTTTACACATATGCAGATAAAGGGAAGTACCTAATCTAATGGCCGCAGACACCACCTTCCCTATCCTTACACTCAAGTAACGTATATTTATTTTGTAATATTTTTAATGTGTCAATATTGGTAGGGTTGAACCCCGAATCAATAAATCATTTTGAAAAGTAAAATGATATACCACTAACGTTCAAATGTTTCCTGTCGAAAAAGTTAGATCATATTTGGACAGATATCACACTAGCCACGCTCACAGCATAGCCAGGCGATGTTACAATTAACAATTGATATATCTACCTTAAGTAGTATATCAACTAGAGCCGATAGAAGACGTATTGTTTCGTTATATACTGAAATGTAAAAATAATAATATATCGCGGTTATGTAGTTCATTTCAAAATAAGGGAAGCGTCCGGCAGACATAAAACCATATAAAAAGTCTATACGCACATATCAAACTCTACACGCATAATAAAGACGTATAACGTGATATTGATTTCTCTTTCGTAGAAGCATGAAGCGTGCAAATATTTGTTCAAAATAACTCTTAAAAGTTGTCCTTTAGAACTGTCAAATATTTTCGAAATGTCAATCGATGTCCGCGAGAAAATAAATGTCGTGTGAAGAATGGAGATTGTCCAGCGTGCCCAGAATTCTGAGTTTCGCCATGGCGATGGAATCTGGGGTTGCACAGCACGGCAGCATTCCACCAGCGTCTGGAAATAAAGTATTTCTGTCACTGTTTTCCTTACGAGTAAATTCATCATTTCTTATTGCACATCATTTTGCATTTGGCAGGCCATTCTATATTTTTGCCAACTGCAAAGCACAAATGAAAAATGTGAATTTAGATTTTCAATAGATAATTTCGACATAGTTACTTAAGTTTGAAATTTTATTTTTCTTATTAAAGTCTTATAATAAAACATGCGAATTGATAGGAAATTTTTATATATAAGACCTGTGTCAGGCTGATCGCGAGTAATGATGTTAAAAAAACTCTCACATTAGACAGACCTGTAACAGAGGATATCGTCAGATGGAGCAAGAAAAGAAGGCGGTTTTGGCGTGACCATGTGGATAGGATGTTCAAAGACGTAAACTCATACATGGCGGCACATGAGATCCCCGCAGGGCAGCGCATGCCAAGAAGGCCGCCTAAAAGGTAAAGTGACAGTGTTCGGCCTTCTGAGAATGATCTTCGCAACAATAAATCCAAGATCTGCATCAAGAAATAGAAGAATTCTAATTAATGTTTTTATGTATGATTGCTCTCTTTTAGTCGTTTGTTCAGGTTTGTTAATTATGATGTATCGGACGTATGCGTCACCTAACATATATGATTTTATTTATGTAAATATTGTAGAGTTGATATCTATACCTATTGTAATGAAACGTTCCTTATGCGTGGCCTTCGCAATAATCACTATAAATAATCGAACAGCTCATGCATGCAGAGAGCGCGCGGTATACATGGTATCTAGCAAGTATCTAGTAAGCCGTGACGGCATACACGGGCGAATACAGGGGCTTACGGTGAGCGATGGGCAGCACACAACGAACGAAAAATGAGAAAAATATATTCTCAGTTTGTGTAACGTCTACTATGTTTTATTTACGACAAACTTCTACCTGCTAAAGAGGAATATCTTCACCCTGCTACTTTTCACCGAAAACGCAAGAAGTAAAACGGAATCTCCGAGTATTGAGTGGCAGCCATCCACCTATTTTACAGTATTTGTGCCGGTGCTGTACACATGATATACAACCTTGGGACTAGCTCGACGGGTTTCCTCCAAACATCCAGGGAATAAATACATTGGATACAGGTCTACAATGCTACTGACAGTCTGGAAATTACCATAAGATCACTGAAGAGCATCAATGAAACCCCACCTTTGCAAGACATGTGAAACTGCAACCGTGGCCATACATTAGACGATTCAGGGTACATTTCAATCTTTGTGGTAGATCAAATCCTTTAAGAAATACGTTAAAATCACTGACAAAGAAGACCGATTCCAATACAGGCACCAGCTTTCTGATGAGCTCATATTTCTCTTAGGTAATCGTGGTCCCAGAAAGTTCGTCGATAAAAGGAGGTAAGGAAACCAACATGTGCATTGATAGCACGTCATTTAGACACAACCTTGCCGAATCGAGGACATTGTCAATATTTATACGAAGGGATTCTAAGTAGTAAGTACTTAACGAATAATTTCGAAATAAGTTGGCAAGAACTTTTTCGCTCCCTCCATACAGATACATTGACCTGTCCTTAAATATAATATAGTTTTCGTAATTTTTTTTCAAATTTGTTTACGAAGTTTGAGTCTGAAAAATTCGAGCACTATACTTACGGCTTACTCATTTTATGTCTATAATTACCTTTGCCTGGTTAATTTTTTTTAAGTTAAACAAATTATTCCGTTTTAAAAATTAATATACAAAGTTCAGGGATAAGAGCTTCCAAATACAGCAAAACTTCATATAATTAAGTCGTTACTTAAAAATTGTGTCATGATTCTTATTTCTTTGTATGTTTTAATTTCTATAACCCACAATATATCATTTGAAATTTGCATCGTTTTAATTTAAAGACGAATTGTACAGTGCAAATATAAGTATTTACTTCGCAATGATCGAAAACTCTAACATATTTATGAATTTAGAGAACCACTTTACTAGGGCAAGGTATATGAAAAAGTGGTCCTATAGCCTAATCACAAATTTTATATGCTTGTCCTAAATACTAAACACTCAGCTGAAACATTCACACCCCCTCACAGTTTAATCCCAATCTATCACGAACACAATTCCAACAGTATCATTATTTCGACAACCAGATCTAAATCATACCAATAACTTCACATCACACATTACATTCGCATTAGTCACTCACACACATTCATATTTGGAGACCTTCAAATGCTCATCTGTCTTCCTCAATCAATTTGAATTTAAGTATTTAAAATAGTGCTTTGAAGTTAAAAAAAAGCTAAAAGTTTTACTACCGTATATATATTCAGTAAAGTTGGATATTATGTAGAAAATGATAATTATTGTAACACCACTAGGGGTTGATAAAGTATGCAGATTGGTGCGGTTAACGAAGGGTTGCCCGCGGCTATTCGCGGTCCACAACTCCACCTATGGCGTATCTGCTTTGGTCACAAATACGATTCAACATTTGCATACATTTTTCCTTATTCCGATGCCAAAGTTGATTAGGGAGCTCACAGGCTTGGAGTTCTGTGGACCTTGATTCAATTTCTCAAAAAGGGGAATGGAAAATACAAAATGTTTTGTTAACACTATGTCTGTTACTTTCTGTTCTTTAATGTTAGAATAAGATATTACAAATTGTCGTGGATCAGCAATATTTACTGAGAAAGGATTAGAGATTTATTGAAATATCACAAAGTACCAAAGTTGAGTGCCGACACCTTTGTTGGTCTGACAATTTTTTGCTGGATAGAGATGATAATGTGATGAAAAATCTATAGAGACTTAGTTTATAGAGTAGAACCTTAGGGGTTGGGAGAAGAATTCCCCGATGGTTTTTGAAGTCGTTCAAGAACTTCGTAGCCGCTAAAAGAAAATAGGTGAAGTCATGGTTAGTTGTAGTGTCTTTAAGATTTGCTTTATTAATTACTCGCAATAAAACTATTTGGATGTATATTATATATAATTACATCCAAAAAACTATACTACTAAGTCTATTAAATATCCCATCACTTCGTTCAAACGTTCACTACCAATCTAATAATTGACAGTGAACATGTGCAATGTGTGAATCAATTAAAATATTTGGGAATGTGGATAAATAGAAAATGGAATTCCTATCAGTAAATAATAGTCAGGATCTATCCTCTTCACTTATATTTCTAGATAGCGAAAATTCAGGATTTATCCTCTTCACTTATATCTCTAGATAGCGAAAAGTCAGAATCTATCCTCTTCACTTATATCTCTAGATAGCGAAAAGTACTTTAATTAAAATTAAGTCTATTGTTATAAGCCGATACTGCCATTCCCCACATTCTATGCAACGCTCTCATTTCTGCCACATGCTGTTTATTTTATTGTACATGGTTATATAATCAATATGGTAGGTATGGTGGGCTTAATAATATGCATTAATTTAGTTCAACCAAACAGCTTATCTTGTCTACGTAAAGTAGTTGTTTAAATCCTATGATAAATGTTGCAAAATAATATCAATTAAAATTTTCACTCATTCCTCTTTTTAGAATAGATTTATTTGGTCATACTACATTTATTTAAGTCTACCTAAACTTGTCGTTACCTCTATATTGTTTTACTTTTATATCGATGAAATTTGGTAAAAGGAAAAATATCCAACTTGCCGTTTCAATTGGCTGTGTTGAAATATGGCAGACTGATAAATGAATTTGGTCACTATAAGTTCCGCCCATTGATTTTGACCGGCATTCTTTGCATTTTGCGTGGTCAGGCGTGTGGTGAGTTGCTTTCAGTATATTTTTGTTTCAGTTTTTGTAATCGCATACCGAGACGAGAGTTGGCGTGATGACAATAGATTTCAATACAACGTGGACGTTGAAAAAGACAGATGGGAGCTGAATGGATGCTGAAGAAATATGTGCGCTGAAAAGAATACATAGGGTGACAATATATGACAGAAGATGAATTGAAGTGATTAGGGATGGATGGGAACTTAAGACTGATGTGATGAGTAAGGTAAAGAAAAGCTCTCACAAACGTTTTATTTTCTCAAAACAGGCTTGGCTTAGCCCAATTACATTGAAAAATACAAGAAATGTTACCATTAAAATTAAAAAAAAAAAAAAAAAATAATAATAATGTGTGTGCATACATACTCGTATATGCACACAAACATACACATATATTCAAAGTCACTTAAATACGTTGATGAGTGCTTTCTAACGCGCTCAATCTTAGAAGAAAATTTGCTTTTGTTTTTGGTAATGTGATATGAATGGTATGTCAATATCCGAAGCAGTCCCGTTCAAAAGAGTTAAGGCCCTCCCAACAGGCATAGCGACTGGAAGACCCTTTCTTGCTTATGTTATTGAGAACAGTTCTTGCCGGCGCAGTCTAGTGTAATTGTTAGGAACATTTAACGCTAATCTTTGAAGTAATGCTGGACGGCTCACAGCTCCTCGAACGAGTTTGACAACGTATACCAGGAGTCGCAGATCTCTTCTTACGCTCAAGGAGTTATACCTGAGCATGTAGAACGAATGGACTAAAGAAACAAACCAAATATTTAGTGTAATCGTGAGTGAAAGGGGTGTTAAAGTATGGTTGGATCAGGTGAATGATATTTGATATTACAAGAAGAAAATGTAAAAGTCAGACAAATCATAGGAGTTTTAAAGGTGTATGAATATAGAAGAGAAGATGTTCATCGGTCTAAGAATGAAACTAATGCGGAATGGAGTCCGTCAGGAATCGAACCTGTGTCACCCACTTGCATAGCTTAAAGGATAACTGTTAGGCAGCTGTCGTGGTCTTACGGTTTTATTATAAGTTTGTTATCCAAGAGAGCCTGAAAAATCACATTAACACTATCATATAAGACCCGATCAAAATCATAACAATTTTTCCCAGTGCACGGCTTGTTTTTGAAGAATTCCGAGTTCTGCGAAGGATTTACAATTATTAAATCTAAGTATTACTGTATGTTTGTTTAAAATACTTGAAGAATCAAGTTTAGTATGGTAATTCTACCAACATTCCCTTTTGTGGAGAGGTACATTATACTCCGTATACAAATACCTAGTCTCACTTCTCTTATTGTGCCCAGCACATACCTTCTCTAGGGGGGTTGTCAGTTGATGGAATACATATCAACACATTGTAAGACACATTATTTGATAACCTGTTTGGAGGAACCTGCAGATTTCTTATTCTATTTAAACCCGGAGGCTGAAGTTGTTCTCCGGATTCATACGTCCAAATCTTCAAGATTTAACACTTCACTGCATATTGATGACACGACGTTAGAATCTCCAACTTAAATCAATTCATACATATTTTCATTATCAAAGGTATAGTCCTAGTTAGAAATCAGGATTATATCGTTTAAAAGTTGAATTGTTAATGAAAATATATGCTAGATGTCAGTAATATAAACTTTTTAGAAGAGGTATTGATCACGTGAAATTACGGGACCAAGACTATATTAACCCTTTTAATCCCACGGGGCTGATTATCGGCCTCAAAGTTTTCATGCAAGTTTTTATGTTGAATAAAAAAATATATAATTTTTTTTATGAAATATGAAAATTACTTATTATTTTACTATCTACAGGGAGGTCTCCACAAAAAATAGGTTTTAAAACTAAATATTAATTGAGATAAAAAATAAAATATAAACTACTGTTTTTTTTGCCAAAAAATGCTGTGATTTTTCGCACATTTTATGCGAAATATGCTGGGATTAAAAGGGTTAAAAACCAACACAAATTTTGTTTGCCACGTTGAAACACGGAATCGGGACACAAAGTGTTAATTTTTTTCGGATTGTTACCTCCGGCGTTCGTTCCCTATCGGTTTTTTTAACTTCAAGTATTTAATTAATAGAATCCCTCATTTAATCTTGCCTTGTGCGGTAGTTGCTATCTTCAGGGATCTTATTATAATCACAATATTAATTATAATATTGTATTACTCTCTCGTTATATACAGCAAAACCTTTTAATATATAATATCTCGAGGTGACTGGAAGAGATTGATATCTGGTGGTGGCTGATTGATCGTGTTGTAGGTATAACTCTTTCGTCGTATTTAGTACAACTGTATTGTCATGTAGTAATTTCTTCCTACCAACAGAAGTATTTTAAAGAGGCCTGAAGTAAAAATTAGACTGATCCTAGCGATAATCGAACAACTGGATCAGATGATATGTGTCCTATCAATTAGATCACGGAGGTCGTCAATCAATACTATACGATAATCGAACAACTGGATCAGATGATATGTGTCCTATCAATTAGATCACGGAGGTCGTCAATCAATACTATACGATAATCGAACAACTGGATCAGATGATATGTGTCCTATCAATTAGATCACGGAGATCGTCAATCAATACTATACGATAATCGAACAATTGGATCAAATGATACGTGTCCTATCAATTAGATCACGGAGGTCTTCAATCAATACTATACGAAAATTGAGTAGATATTGGAAGGATAATATTTTTCTTCCTTTTTGCACATTGTTGCATGTGTCGTTTAAAGGCTCTCGTTAAAACATTTCAAATATATTTAAAGGTATTTATAAAAAACCTTTCTTCCGTATACTTTATTTTCAACCATCGCTAAATACAGAAGTCTAATAATACTGAAAACATGAATATTTTGATGACAATGCTCTCAATCTGATGCATATTTATTAGATCTCCGAATGAAAAAAAAAATGATTCATTGAAATAAAAAAAAGCGATCTTTACATTCAGTATAAATATGATTTTACTTAAGTTATTGGAATCCGCTGTCTACACCTTGTAAATGATCTTATCGTGCTTTTCCAAGGGTTTGACCTACCATGTAGATTGTGGTCTACCCTGAATCGTCTTAGATGTTGCCATAGCTGCAGTGCACAAGCCTTAAACAGATGGGGTTTTATTGGTTACCCACTGTTCTCTTGTAGAATGGTCCAGATTATCGGCCACATTGTGAATGTGTGTCCAATATATTCGGTTACAATAGGACTGGAGGAGATTCATAGGACTACTCCTAAGGCTGTGTCATGGATAAGAAACCTGAACATCGGAATGTGAGGGATAAAGTGTACGAGAAGAACTAGCTAACAATAGTAATAATAAAAATAATCATAATAATAATTTATTTATATAATTAACGACACAACAGTATCTTTATATACAAATGAACATGTGACAGATTATACAAGTACTTAAAATTATTATTATAACAAAAAAAAAAGTAGAATAATAATAATAATAGTAAAAGTAATAGCAATAAGAATAATATTAATGATGATGATGACGATGATGATAATAATAATAATAATACTAATAATAATAATAATCATAATAATAATAATAATAATAATAATAATAATAATAATAATAATAATAATAATAATAATAATAATAATAATAATAATAATAATAATAATAATAATAATAATAATAATAATAATAATAATAATAATAATAATAATAATAATAATAATAATAATAATAATAATAATAATAATAATAATAATAATAATAATAATAATACTAATAATAATAATAATAATAATAATAACAATGACAATAGCAAAAATACTTATAATAAAAAAATAAAAATAATAATACTTGTAATATTAAAAATTATAATAATAGTAATAATAAAAGTAATAATAATAAAAACAATATAATAAAAATTATATATTATAATAATACAAATAATAATAATGAAAATTCTAAGAAAATAATAATAATAAAAATGATAATAATAATAATAATAGTAATAAGAGCAATAATAATAGTAATAATAATAATAATATAATGAAATAACGATAATAAAACTAATAATACCAATCCAATTATTCTAAAAATAATAATAATAGGAATTAAAACAATAACATTGAGAATAATAAAAGGACAAATTATATATTGCCGTTTAGTGAGCAGGCTCTCATATCTTTAGAAAACATATTTTGTAAGAAGCCCGCAGAAAAATTACCAAGGGAAGAAGAACTACAAAGAAACAAAGAAACCTTTATAGATCTTCCCATATGTGATAGTAACACATTCGGCTTTAGATGGAGTGTAATATACGAGTATGTATGTAGTGCTCAATTGTTTAGTTGAATTTAATATGCAATTTTGAGGTAGTGTATGAAATAGCATGTTCTATGTTTGCCATACATAGTCCATGCTATTATGTTATGTATATATTATTTTTTTAATTTATGAAGGGATACATTTAACTGTATTATCTACATTCCCGTCTCTAAGCCTCGCAAAAATTATTTTTAAATAATAAATATAATTTGTTATTACAGTGCATAACATTATTCTGAACGTTCAAATAACGGTAAAATTATCAACATAGGCGATAAATTCTATCAACATATCACTATAGTATATCACTAAAAATCTTGAATAAATTAGAGGTAATAATAATAAATTACGAAAGGGCCTATCCTAGGTAAGAGGTAAAAGACGTCGTTTGGTCTGTCGACACGGGCTATTCGGTGTGAATGGACGGCTATTAAAATATTTACCTGCTTCTGTACCAGGGTCGGCTTTAGATAAATTAATGGTTATCAAGAACTACACGGCTAAAGAATCATGATGTTGAAAAATTATATTAAAAAAACACGGATTTACATACTACAAAACTAATGAATAATTTTTTGTGTTCAAAATATAAACTTAAACCAAAATTTAACCCTTCCCTTACGGTGATAAAAATAATACGCGTGCTCCGGTGTTGGGTAGTGAGTACGCAATAAAAAATTAGCGATTTAAATCGGAAAAATAAGAACATTCATAGATAATCCCGTTAATTAATTATAATTGAAGTTAAAAATTATAATAATTGAGATTTATTTGCTAAAAACATTAAAAAACCATCTGAAAACATTAAAAAACGCTCACGGAACGGGCGTACGTCTAGCCTATTTGCAAGCTTAGAGGCTACTAGTGGCGCGGAACGTCAGTCGCATACCCCGGCGCTTACGCCTTTGCTTGCGACGTTGAGACAATTCAGGTTCTCGCAATTCAGTCTAGTATGCAAGAGTGAGATGCGAATATAGTGTCGCGCTTCCCGCATACTATTCACCTATCGTCAAGACGAGGCACTCGCAGCGTTTAAATGCGAATTGTTTTCGATCTTTACAAAACACCTCGATGTAGTCGATAAATTCTGATTATTATTAATATTATTTTTTAAATCAATGCGTAAATATATTATGGAGGAATACCTAAAATCTTAACCTTGTATTTATTATATTTATAGAGATATTGATGGTTATTAGAAGCAACGTGTAGAAGATACCCAACACAGGGAAGGAAAGGTTAAAGACATTTTTTTAAATAAGCTAGTTTAATAACTGTGTAGTTTCTGTATATATTTGAAATACTCGTAGTTGAATTTTTACGATATTTTAATTGATTTATTGATAAAAAAAAATTTAATTTGAATCGTTTGAACATTCACATGACATTAAGTTTTTTTTCTTCTTTATGGCTTTTGGTAGTTTACCACTCAAAAGGCAATTATACAGCCATAAGTTTTTTTTTAAATAGGCAATCCATCAACAATATGATGATTGGTGTTACCATATTTAAGCCAAGTGAAAGCTTCAAATGTTTAAACTTCTAAAATGTAATAATCGATTTATAAGTGGAAAAGTCGAAAGTAGATGAAAATCGGGAAGTACGACTACGCTGGTATGTGCATAAGCAATGGCGAGACAATGGCTGTACGCTAAAGACAACCACAAATTAAGGACTCCTAAAAAGACGCAGAAAGATACCCATGACTCTCTAAATAAAAAATGAAGGAGGACATGATGAGATTTAGACTATATTCGAGTGATTTTCGAGCTAGAAAGAAATAAAGAAAGAAGGTCCAAGCAGCTGACCCCAAATGAATGTGATAAGGCGAAGGGAAATAAGAAAAGCGGAAAAGTTCTTCGAAGAAAGTAGAAACGGAACATTCCTTGGACGCGGCAAAAATATATGGCATTTAACAAATTACATCGATCCTGAATTGTTTTTTTGAAGATGTTGACACGTTATACTTTATTTTATAATTGTTGTCGTGGTATGGAAAGTTTCCTTTATTTTGTCAATAAATATGACATAAATATGCAAACCAATAACCTTCCAAGAGACAAAATACAAAGATAAATAATCGACATTTTTTTTACAACTCAGAACACCTAATAAATTATTTGATTTCATTTATGTTGCAGTGACATGGAAACATCTGAATCCCCCTCTGAATAATTAAGTTATTTTATATTAGGTACTGTATAGTGTGTCTATGAGATTTTATAATTAGTATGATAAATATGCAATTTAGTTAATCTGTTAAATGACACTAATAGAGAAGATCTTTAAAACAGTTGAAAGGTTATAGACTCCAGTTTATGATATTTTGATTTTCCGGCTAAGGCAATTAATTCCCCCGGTGACAGTACTTTGTGGATGTTATTCAACTCGCGATATCAAGAGTTCAACTCAGTAACGCTTTCAAATAATCTTTTCATTACATCGTATCTTTTAGAAATAGCTTTGTAAGAAATTGTCTTTTCGATTGAAATAATGTCAGGTCTAAAGATGTGATGTATTGTTTTTGCATTTAAAATACGAATCGTATTTTTAAAGCGCTGATACCTGTGGTGGCAAACCAATATTATAAGTGCCATTATTAATAATTTTATGTAGATTGGGATTTATGTCTGTTGCAATTCAGACCTTTAGTTTGAATAATATATTTTAAACTAATAATTACTCGTCAATAATGACGGAAGTAATTTTTTTTCACTATGACGCTTTACTTGTTTGTGCTGCTTAACGTTTTCGTCGTGTGACTGCTTCTTTAGAATCACGCTTGCTCGTTGTGATTGACGCGAGCTCCTTTAAACATCTGCAGCTTTTTTGCCGCTATCTAATAATTTTAATCCAAAATAATAAGTTTGTATGATATTATTTTAAATAAAAACACTCTCCATAAACAATAAAAACTTACATTTTAAAGTTATTTTTAATAAAATGGTGATGTACGGCACCGGTACAATAGGTGGATGGTTGATGCTCAATGCTTGGAGATTTGGCTTACTTTATGCTTTCCGACGAAAAGTAGCAGGGTGAAAAAATATTCGTCTTTAGTAGATGGTCGCAGGTAAAAGGCAGTAGACAGAGTGAACTGAGAATGTATTTTTTGGATTTTGGCACTCCTTATGTACGACCAATCGCTCATCGCAAGCGCCTGTTTTCACCCGTGCATGCCGTCATGACTTGCGAAATATCCCAATTCTCGCAAGTTTTCGCATGCATGGGCCAGCCGACTTTTGATACTGTCTCGCGATGGCCGAGCATAAGGAACATTTTCAGTTACGGTCGTAACACAGCACGGATCACAAAAAACATAAAAAATACCAAATAATACAAAATATAACCAAGAATTTATACACGTAAATATAACAATATTATACAAACAAATAAATATGTTTTAGGTGACGCATACGTCTGATACAGATGAGTTAAATCCCTTTCTAGAATGAACAGAAACGCTTCAATAATTGAGAATTTGAAACAAATGAAAATTGAACAAGACTTCTGACAAACAAATGAAAATCGAAAACTTCTTATTTTAAAAGCTTACTTATTTTTGTCTACCTTTACCACTTTTTAAAAAGTGACGATATATTGTGATGATAGGTAATCCCTCGAGATCGAGTATGATTGTGCGTGCGCCATCCTACGAATGAAAGACCTGTGCGCGTATAATTTTATTGTGTTGCGCTTCAGTACGTACATATGTTATCAAACCAAAAGTCTCGATAGCAGAAGATCAAAGTTCCAAGACGATCGGAAGATTTCATTTAATCAAGCCTTACAGAGACAAAGCTTTTTAACATTGCGAATTTTTTGGGTTGTTTAACAGCACTATATAAATTTATAATATATAGCATATAAGCCAAAAAAAACATAAAATCATATGTGAAATGGTTTAAGAGTAAAATCAGCCCGGAAGTGCATCTGCCAGAAATTGAACCTCGAGCGCACGCTTGATTAGCGTCGATGCTAACCGTTAGACTACAGCCATCGATGGATACATACGAGTATATTCATAGAGATAAATACACAAAATACATAGACACCTATTTATACCTACATATATACATTAGCAGACCTCCAGGACGACCTCTCAAAAGATGGAAAGACAGCTGGCAGTCGACGTCACAAGAGGGAAACAATGATGCTGGACCATAACAGACCAACAGGCCTAAAAGAAGAAGAAGATATATACATACAAAAACATTAATACAGGGAGAAACACAAAAATACGAGTTCGTGGAAATATTGTATAGTAACGTGGATTTTCCCCCCCCCCTGGCGAGTTTATTGCCATGTGGCAATATCTTCCAACCAACCAGAAAGATGTTTAAATGGGCCCTAAGTGATAACCAGACTGGAATTCCATTAAAACAAATCTGGATTCCAGCGCGGATCGAACCCGTAACCTCCGGATCGACAGACAAGCGTCTTACCACTAGGCCACGGAGGTTGTCACACAGGAAGGAATTATCACGAGGAATTCACACAAAAGCAAAAAAAATATATTCGAAGAGGTATTCCATTTTAGGTGTCCGAGTAGTAGACAGTATAAACTGTAGGGTTTATTGCCATGCGGCAATCTCTTTCAGCGTACCAGAAAAATGCTTGCATCAAACAGCGAGTTAATAAGCATTTTTATTCCCTTCAGTAATGTAGCATAATATAACATATCCTGGTTCAACACACACGTTAAGTGAGACAGTTTTCTCAATCTTAAAAAAGTTTGCCATTACTGTCTAACATATTCTAAATCATTTAGATGACACGTAGTCAGACTATATTTTTAAGTCATTCATTTTATGAATAGTGATTTGCAATGAATACACTGAATTAATTTCAGCTTCATCCGCTCCACAAGCATTTGTTTCAAGTGCCATATATACCTTAAGAACCAAACATCTGATCTCATTCATGTACGAGTATGTTTGTAGATACGAATGATTGACATGTCTATAGCAGAAGACAAGCAAGAGACATATATAACTTACAAGTATGATACTGAAATAAAAGCTAGCATATAAATAAGACCTACATATAAATATTACGACCTCCGTGGTCTAGTTGGTTTAACGTTTGTCTCCTAACCCGGAGGATGCGACATCAATTCGTTCCGATTTTTTAAGGATTCCAGTTTGGTTTTCACTTAGGGCCTCTTTAATATCTTTCTTATTAGTTGGAAGATATTGCTACATGGAAATAAGCCCATCAGGTTGTACAGTATACAACGAAAGTGTAATACAATACATATATACCCTCACGCTGTTTTCCTATCAGGGTTGGCTGAGTGAATACAGCGCCAGACTTGCCTATCGCGATACATATAGTATTTCGCCTTTTCTACATTCATGTAACGTCTACGATTTCTTTGACATGAAAAGTGTATTTAATTATTCAATTGGTAAATAGTGCTAAGCATGTTTGTTAGTTCACAACTCGCGTGTTATTTAAATATGGACTAGTAAATAATAATACTAATTTATTCCATTAAGTTTTGAATGCAACTCAAGCCATATGAAAAATATATAATCAAGAAAGAGTTAGTATTTATGTAAAATAATAACGAAATACTCGTATATATAAAATAAAAAATCAACAAGTTTTTAAATTAAATATTCTTGCCCAGATTATTGACTTTTTTGGCAATAGTAATTTATCTATTTAAAAAAAATATTTTGTGGTACAGCATAACTTGTTGACTTGCAATAATTCCAATTAATACTGTTAGTTCGCATTATATGCTCACATATTTTCCACAATCGTTGCCTAAAATGTGCACAAAAACCTGGCAGACGACCCAGGGTAAACATATTTGAAGCACTACACACAGCTTTTTTTGTATTCCAAATATTATTTTATTCACTTGATGTTCTTTTAAAACTCTGAATGTGAAATTTACGCTAAATTCGTTCGAGTACAATGCCATGCAAAAAATATTGAAAGTGTCGATTCTTTATTCCTTCACTTCATCATCTTAAACGTCTTCCAATCATATTTGCTCTTAAACATAACGGACGTCATTGTTTATGAAAAGCTTCATCATTCTTCGTATTGGAGATCAGAATGTGAAAAAAAAAATTATTTTAGCTTTGGTCTTTTCAATTACGAGGCATATCCAGAAAGTAAGTGTACTGAATTTTTGTAGGTTACAATTTTTTTTATTTAAACAAAAAAATTACGTGGTTACCGTAGTACATATGTAAGCTATTTTTCGACATAGTCGCCATTCCTCTCAATGCAGGTGGTGAAGCGGGGTATCAACTTTTTGATGCCTTCCTCGAAGTAGTTTCCCACCAACCCCTCCGTCCACTTCTCCACCTCCTCCTTTACCTCCTCGTCGGTTGAAAACCTTTTTCCACCCATGTGCAGCTTCAGGGAGGTAAAGAGATAGTAATCTGAAGGTGCTAGGTCAGGGGAATGCGCGGAATGGTTCAGGACATCCCATTTAAACGAGGCGAGCAGTTCCTTCGTGGCGTTGGCCGTGTGTGGTCTGGCATTGTCGTGCAGCAGGCAGACTCCCTTTGTCAGCATGCCTCTCCTCTTGTTCTGAATCGCCCTCCGCAATTTTTTAGGGTCTCACAGTATCTTGCAGAGTTGATAGTCTCCCCTTGAGGCATATATTCAATTAAAATTATGCCTTGACAGTCCCAAAACACGGATGCCATGATTTTCTTGGCTGAAATTGTGGTTTTGAACTTTTTGGCGGAGGGTGAAGAGGTGTGACGTGACCGTTTTTAAACTCGCGACACCACTTGTACACACTCGTACGATTCATAGCTTTATCACGATATGCAGTTTTCACCTCATTATAAACTTCAACCGGAGGGTTTCCCTTCCAAACGAGATAACGGATAACGCCGCGTATTTTGCACTTGGCGGGAGATCGGATTGACATTTTTCACGAAACGTGTTGTCGCGTCGACACTTCTCAACGTACTGACCTCGAACCGGTCTCGTTGCGGAGGGGAAGGGTCAGGCTACACGGAAGTGTAGCCAACATGTCGAAAATAAAATCCATCCGGTCGTGAGAGCCTCAGTACACTTACTTTCTGGATACGCATAGTATATCAATTTCACACATTTAATTGATACTGGTGGTAGGCGGCTTTTTGAGTAGGCGGCGTGGGGAGAGTTTACTCTTTTAACGGTGCTTTATAAATTGTCTTTTTATTATTATAACCACCCCAGTTTTAACATATTTTCAGACATTATTCCACTTGAATCTATTATTTAGTGGCGCTTAAAAGCACACTTTTTAAAGAACCAAAATGGCGCTGTACAAGATTTTTTATTTTATTATAATTAAAGATGTATATACCAATAAACCAGTTCAGGAGGGGAACAAATAGCCTTGTTGGTAAGACACTTATCTTCCAATCAGAGGGTTATGGGTTTGATTTTCATTGGAGTCCGATTTATTTAAACACGAATTTCAGTCTGGTTTCATTTAAGGCCACTAAAAATCTTTCGATAATCCAGCCATGGTGTACCGTATACAACAGAAATGTGATACAATGAAACTATTTCCATAGTGATTCATGAGGAGTTATCCCTATCTTAAAGTCTTTTGTCTTGGTATACTGGTCTAAATCTAAACTTATTGTTTTATTTACTGAAGTTTAGAGTTTAATAAAATTTTCAAAACATATTATTAAAAAAAATTATAACTTTAACAAAAGAATTATAGGCATATGTAAATTTAAAAAAAAAATGTAAGTCTATTAAAAATCGTTCCGCAGGTATGCGAAGTATCAACCTCTGTGGTCCAGCTGATAGACAATCCATTGTAATCAGATGAATTAGTGATGCAGTGGGCGGGTCCATAATATATATTATGTTCTCCGTATCGTCCAACCCAGTGCTTCCTCTAATCTGCGCTGTCGTACAGATTACAAAATATTGTATTACCGCGCACTAAATACGAATTCCTCTGTGAATCATTTACGCACAATGTAGAAAAAAAACATTAATTGTGTGAAAAAAAGATCTCAGAAATAAAGGTCGAAGACATGAGTCTGACTCGACATCGATTTTATTCCCGTGGGTCTTGTCATTAAAAAAAATGAAATGTTTTATTAAAAAAAAAACTTAGTGAATAACAATTTTTAGAATGGTATACTTTTTTATAGAACTGGTAGAATTGCAAAAAACGTGGACCGCAAAGGGTTAACGTTGATGTGTCGATTAAGATGAAGAACATCACTCTGAGATGGTTTGGATACGTGGAATAAATTAATGAAGAATTACTAATAAAGTATATATAGTATATATAGCGCAAATGTAAGTAGAAGGCGTGAAAGATGAAGACCAAGGAAAGTATGGTTGAAGCTGTATGAGAGATGTATGGATGTGGAAGGGCCAAAATATGTGTGCTGAGATAGGAAAGTTGTTTCTCTGTCTACCCCAACTGGGAAACTACGTGATGGTATATATGTATTTTTAAATGCCTTGAATGTTATTTGAATAAATACTTTATAATTATATAAGGGAGTTTCGGGTTCGATTGCCGATGGTACCAAAAAAAAGGTTGCCAGTCTGGTAAATGAGTTCGTATGGTAACAATACTCGCACGCTCCGAGTGTTGTACCGTAAGTTTTGTGCCTACTTCAAAGGCTCGCTCACTGGGGCTGAAGGCAATGTTGTCTTCCAGCTACGCTCTTTAATATGTTTGAAACATTCATTCGGATATACTGAAGGGAACCATACGAAAAAATATTGTTTTTTTAATATAATGTGAAGGTGTTAGCTGGAAATCATTTGATGTCCCCGGTCGGGTTTGTTGTGTTTACACTAGGGCGATGCTTGAAGGGAGAACCCATACCTTTTGATAGCATTTGATTTAAATTGTTTCATGTGAAACCTACATTAATGAAAAAAAAATGGGGTTTAACTAGGTCACATAAGTAGATAAAACCGTGTCAATTTATGTGAAAGCATCTACTTTTCGTATTATTTTTATTTACATTAATTACTATTGTTTTTTTAAATATTAGTATCAATTATAAGGATTTTTCTTTAACGTATCTATTTATTTTTTGACTTAATAAACGATAAAAGGTAAACTGATCAAATTCTTTAAAACAAAATCCGAGTGCATATATACTATATAACATACAGGATGATTGTCTGTCTTTGTGGAGTTTGTGGGCATGTGTTCACGGATTTCGTGGAGATGGATAGTCATTTGAATGTTTTTTTTTTGTAACCATGTAACTTGCTTCATTTACTGTTGTCTGGTTTGTTGGAAGAGATTGCCGACTAGCAATAAGCCCGCCAGATTGTATTTGCAATAAAAGGGTTGATTAAATAAATATAATAAATATACGAAAATACGAGTACTAATCGAATAACACGGAAAGTTGAAAAAAAATACTATGAATTAAATTTAATAATAATACAGGAGTTGAGCAGAAAAACTATTAAATGTCTCACATGGGTAACGAAATTAATAATTTATAAGTGTGTATGGCAATTAACAAAAAAATGATAGATTAAAATGGCATACCCAGTCATGCACGCTATCTTCTTCTCCCTGGCTCCATCCCAACTCACTGTCTGCGAAGACTGTAGGGGTCAGCTCTCCTCGTCCTCAGGTTGCATGCTCTTCTGTCCCGGACTATGTTCCCCAGGCCGTGCCTCTGCATCAGGTTATCTTTTTGCACCACCCATGAATTCTTTGGCCTTCCTCTGGTTGTAATTCGAGGAAGATCAATGGAGATTGCCTGGTGAGCACGTTGGACGCAGAGCACCCGATCACAATGTGATCGGGTGCTCTGCGTCCAACGTGCCCATACCAGTCATGTACGCTATAATTGCGTTTAATTTGTGTAACATCACAATAAAATAAAATATATGCCAAAATAAAAAAACAAGTAAAAATCAATATTTCTAGCCGCGCAACTGGTAAAATACTCGAGGGAACATTGAGTCCTGATCTTAGAATTCAAAAACCCACCTGTTCAGAAGATAGCTCCGAGCCACTCTCTTTTTATTGTAATATTTTCATATGGTAATTGATTTGGCTTGTTCCCTTTAAGTGGATAGATAAACCAACTATGGACACCATTCAGATTCCGGTTTCATTTCACCTTATTTGAAAACTGGCTCCACTGGGTCTCGTTTTTCGATTTGTGGACTTTTATATTCCTGTGTGTATCTTATAGTTAGCCTGTTCCCTTTGTATTCCGATTCTGGTGACTCTGGCAAGATTGTTAGCTGGGTCTGAACTGTTTTTCAACAGTTTTTATTTATTTACTTATTTTGAGTTGTATTTCCATACAGTAGCTGCCAAATATTATTTCTAGAGCGCTTATGGACACCATTCAGATTCCGGTTTCATTTAACCTTATTTGAAAACTGGGTCCACTGGGTCACGTCTTTCGAATTGTGAACTTTTATATTCCTAAGTGTATCTTAAAGTTATTTTAAAGGACTTTAATATTGCTAAGTGCATATGTTTCCTTCATAATCTGGTGACTCAGGCAAGATTACTGATTGGGCCTGGAGAGTTTTTTAAACAGTTTTTATTTGTTTATTTAGAGTTGTATTTGCACGTGTAGCTGCCAAAGATTATTTCTAAAGTGCTCATGGAGTTCCATTTTTTTCAATTGCTTCGCTTTGTGGTGATATTGTTTTATAATTGCTTCGCTTTGTGGTGATATTGTATATTTTATTAGACTAATTCCTATTTTATATAATTGCTTCGCTTTGTTGTGATATTGTATATTTTATTACACTAATTCCTCTTTTATATAATTGCTTCGCTTTGTGGTGATATTGAATATTTTATTACACTAATTCCTCTTTTTTACAATTGCTTTAATTTGTGGTGATATTGTGTGTTTTATTACACTAATTTCTCTTTTTTTTAATAGGTTCACATTGCGGTAATATTGTATATTTTATTTCACTAATTCCTCTTTTTTTAATTGCTTCGCTTTTTGGATATTGTATAACACTAATTCCTCTTTTTTAAGATACTAAATTTAGAGTTAATAGTTATAAAAACACTAAATTTTGTGTTTTGGTGGATGCGATGTAATTGCCTCTGATTATATTAGTCCACCCCTGCACAGTTCATGATCGAAAAGTCGTTGAATATTTTCGATGAGATATAAGGCGGCGGTGGGAAAGTTAAAGAAGAAAATAACGGTTTTTAACATTTAACCAGTTGAGGGATGTTTGATAAGATGTTATATGATCGTCTTTTCTTAATTTGAATATGAAATGCACACAAATATTTCGTATGCGCTGAAGTTTGCTGGGCCTGTTCCTCTATAGCAACCAGATAACAAATACAATCGCACATTTTTAATTGGTAAAATCAGAGACTGCATAAGTGTTAAGGTTTTGGTTTTAATGGGTTAATATGTCTTCAACGTCTAAATCCATTCGGAGATCAACTAAAGATCAGATTTTTTTAAGAGGACTTTTGTCCCTCCTCCACTTACATTCATTTGGAATGAATTAGGTTCTTTCACAGTGCGGTGTACACTTGTAAGAAAATGAGATATAATCACACTTTGATGAAAGAGCTGTACCCGATTGGAACTCCTCCTCTACTGGTGCCCCACAGGAGTGTGAAAAGGATAGGGTTGGCACCGACAGAAGATTATATACTATTGACAGATATAGTTACAATAAAATAAAATAAACACTTATTTATACTGCTGAAGGCCTTTGAAGATTCAGAGAGTCAAGAAATGTTAAAAAAAACTATAGGAACTGTAATCGTCCACAAGGTTAGGGTAGCCAATCGAGTCAAAGGTAGTCCGACGTATAGCTGCATGGACCTCTTCCCTATTTTGAGAGCTTTTACTTTCCTCATAGTCCCACAAAATGTGGTTTGCGGATTGATCAGAGTGGCCACGTAAATTACAACTATGTGAAGGGACTGGATTAAACTAATTAAAACCCACCAGAATATCAAAATTATTGGTACAGAAAACCCCGAAGATAACAGATAACTGAGATAGAGAATTGTAAGCATAATGGGTATAATCAAAAAGAGGGGTGTTGCTGAGAGATGTAAATTGAAGGAATCCTCCAAGCAGCAGCAATGATGATGATGATTATTTTTGAAGTTACATATATGATCAGCGTTACTCAAAACTATACAAATTTGCATTTATATTTTCAACAATATGTATTGTGCGATCACGAAAAAATATTTTTTGTGATTTGTCATGTCAAAATTTTTCAAATTTCTCCACAGTTTCAGGATATTCAGTCATCTTTCTTAAAAGCAGATGAAAAGAAAAAGAAGAACAAAAACAAAGAATTTCCTTTTAAACCAAAATAAAAAAATCATAAAATACGCTTCCTTAGTTCAAACACAAACCTAAACGCAAACCAAAATTAAAACCTTCACCGAAAAAACTTACTACGTTTCCAGGGGCGGAATCTTTTTTTTGGATAAAGCTTATTAAGATTAACGGAAATTATAAGATAAAACACATAAAAAAAATATCAGTTAAATTTTTTTTCTTGAGGACTTTATTATTTATCGGGGAAACACGTAAAGCAAACGAGGTTTTTAATTAAATTAAAGTTGATGCAAAATATTAGATAAATCTATTGAATAACTGACATTATCTTTAAAGTCATATAAATACGT